>JAVTVY010053815.1:0-26142 GCA_036873755.1 Hanleya hanleyi
AGGAATATACAGGGGAGGTAACCAGTCCACTGTAGGGATATACAGGGAAGGTAACCAGTCTACTGTATGGATGTACATGGGAAGGTAACCAGTCCACTGTATGAATGTACATGGGAAGGTAACCAGTCTACTGTATGGATGTACATGGCAAGGTAACCAGTCTACTGTATGAATGTACATGGGAAGGTAACCAGTCTACTGTATGGATGTACATGGGAAGGTAACCAGTCTACTGTAGGGATATACAGGGGAGGTAACCAGTCTACTGTATGGATGTACATGGGAAGGTAACCAGTCTACTGTATGGATGTACATGGGAAGGTAACCAGTCTACTGTATGGATGTACATAGGAAGGTAATCAGTCTACTGTATGGATGTACATGGGAAGGTAGCCAGTCTACTTTATGGATGTACATAGGAAGGTAATCAGTCTACTGTATGGATGTACATGGGAAGGTAACCAGTCTACTGTATGGATGTACATGGGGAGGTAACCAGTCTACCGTAGGAATATACAGGGGAGGTAACCAGTCCACTGTAGGGATATACAGGGAAGGTAACCAGTCTACTTTATGGATATACATGGGAAGGCAACCAGTCTACTGTATGGATGTAGGCCTACATGGGAAGGTAACCAGTCTACTGTATGAATGTACATGGGAAGGTAACCAGTCTACTGTATGGATGTACATGGGAAGGTAACCAGTCTACTGTATGGATGTACATGGGATGGTAACCAGTCTACTATATGGATGTACATGGGGAGGTGACCAGTCTACTGTATGAATGTACATTGGAAGGTAACCAGTTTACTGTATGGATGTACATGGGAAAGTAACCAGTCTACCATAGGAATATACAGGGGAGGTAACCAGTCCAGTGTAGGGATATACAGGGAAGGTAACCAGTCTACTGTATGGATATACATGGGAAGTTAACCAGTCTACTGTATGGATGTACATGGGAAGGTAACCAGTCTACTGTACGGATGTACATGGGAAAGTAACCAGTCTACCATAGGAATATACAGGGGAGGTAACCAGTCCACTGTAGGGATATACAGGGAAGGTAACCAGTCTACTGTATGGATATACATGGGAAGGTAACCAGTCTACTGTATGGATGTACATGGGAAGGTAATCAGTCTAATGTATGGATGTACATGAGGAGGTAACCAGTCTACTGTATGGATGTACATGGGGAGGTAACCAGTCTACTGTATGAATGTACATGGGAAGGTAACCAGTCTACTGTACGGATGTACATGGGAAAGTAACCAGTCTACCATAGGAATATACAGGGGAGGTAACCAGTCCACTGTAGGGATATACAGGGAAGGTAACCAGTCTACTGTATGGATGTACATGGGAAGGTAACCAGTCTATTGTATGAATGTACATGGGAAGGTAACCAGTCTACTGTACGGATGTACATGGCAAGGTAACCAGTCTACTGTATGAATGTACATGGGAAGGTAACCAGTCTACTGTATGGATGTACATGGGAAGGTAACCAGTCTACTGTAGGGATATACAGGGGAGGTAACCAGTCTACTGTATGGATGTACATGGGAAGGTAACCAGTCTACTGTATGGATGTACATGGGAAGGTAACCAGTCTACTGTATGGATGTACATAGGAAGGTAATCAGTCTACTGTATGGATGTACATGGGAAGGTAACCAGTCTACTTTATGGATGTACATAGGAAGGTAATCAGTCTACTGTATGGATGTACATGGGAAGGTAACCAGTCTACTGTAGGGATATACAGGGGAGGTAACCAGTCTACTGTATGGATGTACATGGGAAGGTAACCAGTCTACTGTATGGAAGTACATGGGAAGGTAACCAGTCTACTGTATGGATGTACATGGGAAGGTAACCAGTCTACTGTATGGATGTACATGGGGAGGTAACCAGTCTACTGTATGAAGTTACTTCGGAAGGTAACCAGTTTACTGTATGTATGTATATGGGAAGTTAACCAGTCTACTGTATGGATGTACATGGTAGGGAGTTCAGTGAAAATTTCAATTTTCATTAACCACATACAGACTAGGAATTCTGAGATCTGGTTCAGACAAGGAATATTTTGCTACAAAAATTACGAAAATTGGACCATTACAACTCATTCTCAGACTGACTGAAGTTTCGGAAACTTGACCTTCCATGCCCTTCTGGCCTATATATATAACATTACGTAATTACTAGCAAATGGTACCCTTTTGAGGGTGTTTTTCAGTCAATATTTATCATAATCTATTTTAAATTTTAAACCGCTGACAGTAGAGTGATGAAATTTTGACCACATCTCCAGGCAATAAAGACAAATAATCTATATTATTCACGACTGCTATACTCGCATATAAAACTCAATAATTTGCATAAATTTGCATAATTAATAAGACAAAATTGGCTCATCTTTCTAAGAAATATCCAGAAAACTTAATAAAACATATTCACAGCATTTCAGTGTGAATTGAAGTTTGTTTGTGTAGTTTGTAGTTAAGTAACTCCGAAAACGTAGGAAAGGGGGAGATAACTCTACACTAGGAGCAATTTTCAAGATGGCCGCCATACAAAATGGCCGCCAATCATTCTCTTTGAACTTAGTCATGTTGGGTATCAAATTGAAGCCCTTGAAGAGCAGAGTACAGCCACAGTGGTTGTAAGAAACAGTAAAACATATTAATGGAGAAGTCAAGTATTATGTAGGCAAAAAATATGAATTTTTCGATTAGAATGTGAAAATGATGGAAGAAGTACTGACATGCTGACCAAGTTAAATGACAATGTACACTGTACGAAAACCATCCACATATGCACACGCACCTGTGGTATACTTAGTACTTGAGTAATCCCCATCATACATGGACTGATGGTTAGCCTGACTAAGCATAGATCTGCATGATAAATTGACACTGAGTGAGTTATTAAAGTAATGCCAAATTTGGCAATAAATTATAAAACTACATGTACATGATTAAACCACATTTTATTTGACAAAAGTAGATATATCCGGATGCTGAACACCAAGTCGAGAGAAAACTTGAGGTAGGCAGTGCTTGTACGACAAGCTTGGATCAGCGTCAATATATTTGAGCACCAGATGAAAAAAGGCGAACGATGGGACCTTTTCAATTATTGATGAATCTACAATAAATATAAAGCAAAATAAAATGAATGTGTTTTGTTATTGATGTGTTTGAAGAACAATTACATCCTCCCCATGAAACCGATTAATACAACATCAACACAGTTATTTGATATCAATAGATGTAGAGGGAAAATACATTTGATTCACATTCAATTGTAAACTCTATTATCCAGGAAATTGGTTTATTTCCAATTGTATAACCTATCTCCATATCCACGGTAATACAGCATAAAGAAATCACACACAACTTAATATTGACCATAACTGAAAATTTATTTTGTCAGAATAAAATCAATGTCAGAGAATAGATATACCAGGCAGTACATTTAATTAAGATTTGTTTTCAACATAACATATTAATTTACTTCATTGCTGTTTAAGTTTACATGTGGAATGATCTCCACATATTTTGATACTTACCATCCACTGTGTGTCCATATAGGCAAGATCTCGGATCACTTGTCTTGACCATCCACCCGAGATGGTTAAATACATCAAATACACCATGACGTTGATATAAGTATCTGTGTTGGCAAAAAAAAGAATAAAAAATTAATTTGTTTTGTATTCATGTAATGCACAATTTTATTTTATTGAAAATATATTATTCAATTGTTATTCAATAGTAATTAGGCCTACACTATATTCCAAATAATATTTGTAATATTATTTTCAGTCAGAACCTGTATTACTTCGAACTAATTGCTCCCCTTTCCTATAATTAAATAATCTCCATAAGTTTAATGTCTTTTTAAAATGTGTACAAATCTGGGGGGAGTGGCAGTGTTTCACGTAATTGCCATTTGTAGAAGGCGCATATGTTCCATATAGAGGGATAGCCTGGCTGATGGCTGTTCTGTCTGACGATTTGCTTCCCTCGTATTTTTACATACAGATGATCGTCATTTCTCTCCATTATTTTTGAAACCAGAGCAAATTACTGAAGTGAAAATTATTTAAATATCCAAGGAACATCAACGAACGTAATGATCGTGAATGATTCACTGTAGTTTTCCAGTTTGAGCCGAGACCGTAATGAGGTCACGCACATGTCGGCTGGCGTTGGTAGTCGCCATCTTGAATATATCGTTTTGAAGCGGGGAGAGAAAGTATCGCTTCAGAAAATGAATTTTTAACAATGGCCTTCGTCGGAAATATCAGCCCAAATCAAGACAGATGACAAGTTCAACCTTCGGACTTTAAGAATATATAACACGATTAGCGAAATATTACCTTGCGAGTCGGGAAACGGCCCACTTATCAAGAAGATCCGCCTTTGAACACTCCGCTACGGCCCGTGTGGAAAAAATTACGTCATCGAGGAGGTTCCCGCCATAGTATAGGGGATTCCCTAGAAAATGACACGTAATTCAATGAAATCGAGGCTCAAAGGCCGGTGTTTTAGGCCAAGAGGAAACCCCCATCTTTTCCGGTTCGCGGTACCGTGAGGAACGCATTACCGCATCATGCGCTAGTCCAAAACAAATTTTTAATAGCAGTACAACAAACACAGCACAACAAGAGATAGAGAATAATTTATTTGTTTCCAAATTTTATTTTAACAGTAAGAATAAACTGAACAAGTCTAAACCATGCAAACTTTGTTAAAATGAAAGTGACAGTTTTCTTCAACATATTGACATTTTCGCCGGCTAAAACGCCGCCATATTGAATCTCAATGAACTCCCTAAACATGGCAAGGTAACCAGTCTACTGTAGGGATATACATGGGAGGTAACCAGTCTACTGTATGGATGTACATGGGAAGGTAACCAGTCTACTGTATGGATGTACATGGGGAGGTAACCAGTCTACCGTAGGAATATACAGGGGAGGTAACCAGTCCACTGTAGGGATATACAGGGAAGGTAACCAGTCTACTGTATGGATGTACATGGGGAGGTAACCAGTCTACTGTATGGATGTACATGGAAAGGTAACCAGTCTACTGTATGGATGTACATGGGGAGGTAACCAGTCTACTGTATGGATGTACATGGGAAGGTAATCAGTCTAATGTATGAATGTACATGAGTGAGTGAGTGAGTGAGTGAATAGAATTTAATGTCGCTTTCAACAATATTTCAGCTATATTACGACGAACCAACTGAGCACCACCCAGCCCAGTTGTGTTCCTGCTACTTCAAAGAAGAGATCTTTAAAGCAGCACGGAACTAGACACCCTCCATCCACCATGTCCACCCTATAAAACACTGAGGACAGCGCACAAGACACAGACAGGACGCTTACATGGTGCAATAAAGACAAGTGATATAACAGTGCTAGACATCACATATCAAGTTCCGGTTGCTTCTCAGGAAAACGCATTGAAGCAACAGGAATCTGAGCCCACCTGAATGTACATGAGAAGGTAAGCAGTCTACTGTATGGATGTACATTGGAAGGTAACCAGTCTACTGTATGGATGTACATGGGGAGGTAAGCAGTCCAATGTATGGATGTACATGAGGTAACCAGTCTACTGTATGGATGTACATGGGGAGGTAACCAGTCTACTGTATGAATGTACATGGGAAGGTAACCAGTCTACTGTACGGATGTACATGGGAAGGTAACCAGTCTACTGTACGGATGTACATGGGAAAGTAACCAGTCTACCATAGGAATATACAGGGGAGGTAACCAGTCCACTGTAGGGATATACAGGGAAGGTAACCAGTCTACTGTATGGATATACATGGGAAGGTAACCAGTCCACTGTATAGATGTAGGCCTACATGGGAAGGTAACCAGTCTACTGTATGAATGTACATGGGAAGGTAACCAGTCTTCTGTATGAATGTACATGGCAAGGTAACCAGTCTACTGTATGAATGTACATGGGAAGGTAACCAGTCTACTGTATGGATGTACATGGGAAGGTAACCAGTCTACTGTATGGATGTACATGGGGAGGTAACCAGTCTACTGTATGAATGTACATTGGAAGGTAACCAGTTTACTGTATGGATGTACATGGGAAGTTAACCAGTCTACTGTATGGATGTACATGGCAAGGTAACCAGTCTACTGTAGGGATATACAGGGGAGGTAACCAGTCTACTGTATGGATGTACATGGGAAGGTAACCAGTCTACTGTATGGATGTACATGGGGAGGTAACCAGTCTACCGTAGGAATATACAGGGGAGGTAACCAGTCCACTGTAGGGATATACAGGGAAGGTAACCAGTCTACTGTATGGATATACATGGGAAGGTAACCAGTCTACTGTATGGATGTAGGCCTACATGGGAAGGTAACCAGTCTACTGTATGAATGTACATGGGAAGGTAACCAGTCTACTGTATGGATGTACATGGCAAGGTAACCAGTCTACTGTATGAATGTACATGGGAAGGTAACCAGTCTACTGTATGGATGTACATGGGAAGGTAACCAGTCTACTGTAGAGATATACAGGGGATGTAACCAGACTACTGTATGGATGTACATGGGAAGGTAACCAGTCTACTGTATGGATGTACATGGGAAGGTAACCAGTCTACTGTATGGATGTACATGGGAAGGTAACCAGTCTACTGTATGGATGTACATGGGAAGGTAACCAGTCTACTGTATGGATGTACATGGGAAGGTAACCAGTCTACTGTAGGGATATACAGGGGAGGTAACCAGTCTACTGTGGGATATACATGGGAAGGTAACCAGTCTACTGTATGTATGGACATGGGAAGGTAACCAGTCTACTGTATGGATGTACATGGGAAGGTAACCAGTCTACTGTATGGATGTACATGGAAAGGTAACCAGTCTACAGTATGGATATAGAGGGGAGCTAACCAGTCTACTGTATGGATATACAGGGGAGGTAACCAGTCTACTGTATGGATACAGAGGGAAGGTAATCAGTCTAATATATGGATATACATGGGAAGGTAACCTGCATGGATATACAAGGGAGCTAACCACCCTTACGAAAAGGAAGTATGACAGCATTAGAGTAGAAGTACAGCTGCAGTAGAAGCTTGAATTATGATGGCAGTATGACCGCAGTATACACTTCCACTATACTGCCTTGAAATAGCTTTTTCTGAAGAAGATACTCACATGTTAGACTGAAGTTGTGAGTTGTGGCAGGGTTGCAGAATTATAGTGGCAGTATATTGGCAGTATGCTGACATTATGTTAATTAAGCTGCTGTAACCCTTCCCTGAAGTATAGAGGCAGTGTTATGGCAGAGGGCTGGCAGCATAGACAGAAGTATATGGCCAGTACGGTAGCAGTATAGTAGAAGTATAGTGGAAGTATGACTGCAGTATGCTGACATTATGTTAATTAAGCTGCTGTAACCCTTCCCTGAAGTATAGAGGCAGTGTTATGGCAGGGGGCTGGCAGCATAGACAGAAGTATATGGCCAGTATGGTAGCAGCATAGTAGAAGTATAGTGGAAGTATGACTGCAGTATGCTGACATTATGTTAATTAAGCTGCTGTAACCCTTCCCTGAAGTACGGAGGCAGTGTCATGGCAGGGGGCTGGCAGCATAGACAGAAGTATATGGCCAGTATGGTAGCAGTATAGTGGAAGTATGACTGCATCATAGTGGCAGTAGACAGGCTGAAGTATAGCAGCAGTATAAGATTGCCCTGTATACCAAGTGTGGTCTAAATAAAAATGGTATATACAAGCATCCTCTTTCAGGCAAAATTGACACATTCATGTATCATACACACATGAATGGTTGATATTACTACATTATAACATGGACATATGATGTATTATAACATGGTAGGCCTAAACATGTTTTGGGGTATTTATAATTAAGCTGATTGCCCTGGCTGAAACCGCCCCCTATATTCTCACCATGATAAATTTTATATCAGACATGCCATAATGTTGGCCTCAGTATGTTTGAAAAATATGCAGTATTGGAAAAATATAGGGAATGGAATGAAAGGGAAATTCTTCCCATTGGCATCTAATATATTAATGCTACTTACATGCATCAGTTCATGAACAAGGCTGTACAGAGAAAAGAGTACTGCGAAGATCTGCTCTCCATGTGCCATACACAGCAACTGTGTGCTCACTGGAGGGAAATTCAGTTGACCTATTTTTCAAATTAATGAGGAATTCCTATCCCAGCATTCCTCTCACTGAAGTATAGCAGCAGTATAGTTTCAAGTTGAAGGCCTTTTTTGATAAGGACAAGTTGTAGAAGTATAACAGCAGTGTACACAGGAAACAGCTAAACTTGTAGCAGTATAACAGCAGTATAGAATTTACATTTTTTGTGATCAAGTTGTAGAAGTATGACCGCAGTATACACAGCAAATGTGTAAGTGCCAGAAGTATAGTGGCAGTATAGAGAAAAAAGCTGGAAATGCACAGAGTTTCAGAAGTATGGCCGCAGTAGAGGGGAGGTCTGTGGAAGTATAGTGGCAGTGTACACTGCCATAGAAGTATATACTGCTCTTCCGTAAGGGCAGTCTATTGTATGAATAAAAGAAATTCATAATTTAATGGAATGGGCAATCGTTCGAACTTGTATGCCTCCGACTGCGGAACCAACGAATGCAGCTTAAGCATGATAAGTGAGATATGGCAGATATTAAATTTTTTTGCAGTTTATAGACACTATAAAGAAGGAACATCATAATTTGTTCTTGGTATATATGGAAAAGTAGGTGAATAGTACTGTACCTACATGTAGGAGAATATTTTGGCAAAATTCAATATTTCATCTCATGAACAGGATAAAACATCCCCAAAACCATTTAAACATGTTTATAAAGTTTCAAAGGCATCCAGCGAAAACCGTGGGACTAATTGATTACACCAGCACACGGTCTAATATTACTGAAATAGAATGCACAAAATTGATAAAGTTCAAAAGTGTCAAAGTTTCAGGTACATTCACTCAAAACTCCAGGACTAATTATACTTGAGTTTCAGTGGTACACTATAATTGAGTAAGATATTTGAAGAAGTCACAGATTGGGGCTTCTATCGGAGTAACCACTAAACAGCCTGACCAGTTTCGGAACTTTTGTTCCTTCATCAGAGGCAGTGATTGATCTTCATTGAAAAAGTTCTCGCTATTTATAGGCAGTCATCCGGCCGATCCGGCCGGAGTAAAAAGATGCCATTTGATTGGATGGCTGGTGGACCTCGAGAAGCAGGAAGGTTTTTGCCGTATCAAGGTGCCGGATTAAGGTGCCGGATCGTAAATGTCAATCCGGTGGGTTGATCCGAGTGTATTTGGGGTAGCCTGAAGGACACGGATCGAAGTGGATCGTGGTGTCGATCCGGGACTATGATCTGGGTGTATTTGGAGTAGCCTGTAGGAGCCGGATCAGAGTGCCGGATTGGAGTGTCGATCCGAGTCTGTGATCCGGGTGAAGGCGATTGTCGTGTGCGTTCCGTGACTGGACTTCAAAGCTTGAAGTCTGATCTGGGACTATGATCCGGTGGCATGGCAGTGTGCCTGGGAGGACCGTAGAGTGGTATAGATCAAAGTGTGTGATCCGGGTGAGGCGTGATGAGGTTTCTAAGACGGGGAACAGGCAGCTTCTCAACTGTCAAATGATAATAATGGTGGGCGTGTTTGTCCCAATATGGTCAGGAAAGTGTATATGTGAATTGACATAGGGGTGGGAATAAACTTTTGTTTGCCGCTAAGGACAGGGAGGCAGAATATGTTCAATTGGAACTGGTAGCGGGGAGAGTTTCTTTTTGTGAGGATACAGCAAGTTAGCAGTATCAGGAACAAGTAAGGTTGTTCGGGGGAGATCTGGAGTTAGGCAAGATTGCGTGCGAGTGTTGGTGCGGCGTAATGACAAACAGAACAATGCTGCCGGGGTGGCAGTAAGGGGAAAACAATCAACAGGGTGAGAATGGTGTGTGTTTCTCATATGGCATGTCAAGTTGCTTTTGACCGTGAACGTTTGGTCACACGACAAGCAGATGAACAGCATTTTCTTATATCTGAAGCTAGTGGATTGTCGAGTTGATTGTCCCGCATCACATAGAAACGACGTTGCTCAGGAGAAGGATTTTGTCCTCTGACGTCACGTCACTGGTGCAGTGACTGGTGTGTGGCGTGGTGACGTTACGTATTGTTGCGTAGCCAGTCTACTGTATGGATGTAGGCCTACATGGGAAGGTAACCAGTCTACTGTATGAATGTACATGGGAAGATAACCAGTCTACTGTATGGATGTACATGGCAAGGTAACCAGTCTACTGTATGAAGACTGGACTTCAAAGCTTGAAGTCTGATCCGGGACTATGATCCGGTGGCATGGCAGTGTGCCTGGGAGGACCGTAGAGTGGTATAGATCAAAGTGTGTGATCCGGGTGAGGCGTGATGAGGTTTCTAAGACGGGGAACAGGCAGCTTCTCAACTGTCAAATGACAATAATGGTGGGCGTGTTTGTCCCAATATGGTCAGGAAAGTGTATATGTGAATTGACATAGGGGTGGGAATAAACTTTTGTTTGCCGCTAAGGACAGGGAGGCAGAATATGTTCAATTGGAACTGGTAGTGGGGAGAGTTTCTTTTTGTGAGGATACAGCAAGTTAGCAGTATCAGGAACAAGTAAGGTTGTTCGGGGGAGATCTGGAGTAGGCAAGATTGCGTGCGAGTGTTGGTGCGGCGTAATGACAAACATGTAGTTCTTGTGCTATACATGTAATATCATACAACCAATCAGGATGAACAATTGTGGTATCAGGTTTTATAATAAATTTCATGCTGTTGAAATAGTGTTGGAAAATTAATATTCTGGGTTGGGAGCACACCTACATGTATTCTTTCTTGATTTCACTTTTTTTTTAATAAAAAAAGAGCATGAAATGAAATAACAAGAGCCCAAGAGGCTTCAATATATGCCCGTATATCTGGAATTACATTGGTTCAAATTTCAAGGTTGTTTTAATAATAGCCTTGATTCCAATTGATCTAGCAATTCCGAGAAAGGTCTATAATTTTTTGCTTATGAGAATGTAACATATATCACATCTTATATTGAATGATAAACTAAAATGAGCTTAACTCTTGGTAAGTAGTTGACCTTGAAGCAAGAGCTGAGAGCTTACATATCCCACACTGAAATCGACAATACTCAAACACAAGAAAATAATAGTTTTCCTGCAAATGGATTCCTTTCAGACGAGAGAATTTTTCATGAAGGAAGAGGAAAGTGATGAAGTAAACCTTTGTTCTTGAGTTAATAAACAGGTGTGAAGTTCATAAAGGACTCCTCTCCCCGTTAAATTAGTAAATGTATGGTTTTTATTACCCCTCGGCCAAATTTGGCCTAGGGGTATTGTCGTCATCATGTACGGCTGTCCGTACGTCCGTACGTCCGTCTGTCCGTCCGTCCGTCTGTCCGTCCGAATTTCTTGTCCGGGCAATATCTCGGTTAATATTTGATGGACAGGATTGAAACTTGCATGGAATGTGGCCAGTGGCTCGTAGTTGTGCAGCGTAGAGTTTTTTCCGAGTTCCGGTATAATTTTCAAGAGTTATGGCCCTTTTTCTGAAATCTCTGTGAATGGGACTTGTCCGGGCTGGATCTTGGTTAATATTGTATGGACAAGTATGAAATTTGCATGATATGTGGTCAATGACCCACAGTTGTGCAGCGTAAAGTTTCTCCACGTTTCGCTGATATTTTCAAGAGTTATGGTCCTTTGTTCCTGAATTCTCCGTGAATTGGGACTTGTCCGGGCTGGATCTCGGTTAATATTGTATGAACAATTATGAAATTTGCAGGATGTGTGGTCAGTGCCCTGTAGTTGTGCAGCGTGAATTTTCTCCGCGTTTCGCATATATTTTCAAGAGTTATGGCCCTTTTTTCTTCAAATCTTTGTGAATTGGAACTTGTCCGGGCTGGATCTCGGTTAATATTGTATGAACAATTATAAAATTTGCAGGATATGTGGTCAGTGCCCTGTAGTTGTGTAGCGTGAATTTTCTCCGCGTTTCGCATATATTTTCAAGAGTTATGGCCCTTTTTTCTTCAAATCTTTGTGAATTGGAAGTTGTCCAGGCTGGATCTCGGTTAATATTGTATGAACAATTATGAAATTTGCAGGATATGTGGTCAGTGCCCTGTAGTTGTGTAGCGTGAATTTTCTCCGCGTTTCGCATATATTTTCAAGAGTTATGGCCCTTTTTTCTTCAAATCTTTGTGAATTGGAACTTATCCGGGCTGGATCTCGGTTAATATTGTATGAACAAGTATGAAATTTGCATGATATGTGGTCAGTGACCCATAGGTGTGTAGTGTGAAGTTTCTCTGTTTTCGGTTATATTTTCAAGAGTTATGGCCCTTTGTTTAAACCTGAGTGAATGGGATATATTTATTTGTCCAAGCTGGATCTCGGTCCATAACTGATTTGAACCAGGAAAATGGCTATATTATATGTTATTCTACATTCCAAAGCAGACAACATAGGTCCTGAAGTATGAAATTGGCACAAAAACAGTGAATTGGGTGCGAAATTCTACATTCACTGATCGCTTCATAATTTCACCACAATATACTCCCAAGGAATGTAGGTCTCATAACCAGGTCACATTTTCGGATTTGGCGAAAGCCATGGCGACCATCTTGCATCGAAGCATCTTATTATCACTTGTTGCTTGATACTTGGAATATGTATTATGTGAGGCATGGCAAAAAAGTGACTGAAACAGAATTTTTATAATTATCCAAATTAGGCCTCCACCAACCAATAAAGAACAGAACAATGGCGGGGCAGTGTCGGATTAAAGTGGAAGGGGGGGGGGCATACAATTGAGCAATCTCTGATTGCTTCCTTCCTGTGTTTTGTTATAAACAGTCAAGGTAATCAGTTTCGTTTTACCTTGCTCAAAGTTAATATAAGACAGGACATTCAGAGACAAAATGAATATAGACTCAAGTTTTCAGCTTTGATCAATTCAAAGGAACTCTGTGTCATGAATGGGCACACTAGCTGTTCTGATTCTGATTTTATAATGCAAAATAAATACAATTTTGCTGAAATATAATTTTGATATTGAAGTGTATGTTTATGGGAAGCTGCTAGTTGACAGGAGTCTTGGGGGGGGGGGGGTCGTTGGGTGCGAACAAAGTTAACCCTCACTCGGCCCCAAATGTCTGCTATTTCTTATGTTGGACAGTACAGTATTGGGCTCTCCAATATTAAGTAAGCGTGAGAAATGACCCCATCTCAAGAAATCCTCCAGTGCTCACAAAACCCGGTCGACAACTCGCCAATGGTGACTATAAAATGACAACTGGTGACTGAATTGTTCAGTTAGTCGCCAATGTGTCCATTAAAAAATAGAGTAAATCGCCAAAGTGGCGAGCGAATTTTTGGTTCATGAAGTGTTTAGTCGCCAAAATAATTTTGTGTTTAGTTTATCAGGGAGCGAAATCCGATCAGGCCGAAAATGTACAGGAAATAATGAGAGAATAATGTTAACGATACTCAGACATGGGGAAAGACTAGTATATTTCTAGAGCCCATGTGGTCTGATGTAATATCCGCCCACTTGAAACCACGTGCAGGCAAGGCATGGACGAATCCTTATTTGGCGTGACGCAATAACATCACATGCTCAGAAAAGTTAATTCACGACCCGCTCACTGTTCTCGGCCGATGAAATCATCATAGTAGAACTTAATGTAAACAAATTCTATGACACAAACTTGGTGGGAATTTGCAAGTTCAAGGTCAAGAGTTCAAACAGCCAGTGCCATTCCAGTGCAAAGTGATGGTGATCGAGTTTGACTTTAGTGTCGCTTCTAAAACAATTGTAGTCAAGTTACACCAGCTCAGTAATTTGGTATGCTGAAAGACACGCGTCATGTGGTAAAAGTTTGCAGAGGAGAGTTTGGAACTTTTGTTTCACCTGACCGACTTTTTATACGCCCTGCCAAAAGGCGGACGTATTATGTGATGGTGGTTTCCGTCCGTCCATCCCTCGTGTCCGGTCTATATCTGGAGTAGTTTTTACCCCTCGGGCAAATTTTGCCCGAAGGGTATTGTCTTCGTCAGCGTCATCTGTCTGTCCGTCCGTCTGTCCGTCTGCCCATCTTTCTTGTGAACACGATATCTCAAGAAGAATAATAGCCAGGCATTGTGAATTCATACCACATATGTATTGGGTGAAGGGTCAGAAGCCTATTAAACATGACTGACCTTGACCTATTTTATCAAGGTCAAATTGTAGTATTTGCTATATTTTTTGAAGGATTAAAGCTAGGGTCTCCAAATTCATACTACACATGCAACTCGTGATTGACTAGAAGCCTATTCCAGTTGAATGACCTTGATCTATTTTTTATGGGTCATATATTGTTTATTATGATATAACATGAAGAAGTAAAGCTAGGCTTTCCAAATTAATACTGTGTGTACATCTGGCGAAGGTCCAGAGGTGTACTGAAGATGACTGACCTTGATCTATTTTATTAAGGTCAAATTATAGTATTTGCCATATTTTTTTATGGATTGAAGCTAGGGTCTCCGAATTCATATTACTTATGCAACTGGTGATTGACTAGAAGCCCATCCAAGTTGACTGACCTTGACCCATTTGTTCAAGGTCATATACTGTTTATTATGGTCTAACATGAAGAAATGTATCTACATGTAGGCTTTCCAAATTAATAATATGTATACACTGTACATCCGGCGAAGATCCAAAGGTGTGCTGAAGATGACTGACCTTGACCTATTTTATCCTTGACCTCTTTTATCCAGGTCAGATTCTATTTAGTACAACATTTCATGAAAGATTATATCTACATTGTCCAAATTTATACCACTTATGGCTGGACCTGAAGTCTATTGAAGAATATCACTGACCGTAGTCAAATTCTTTATGTTAAGGATAGCTGTCCCCTTAGAGGCAGTTTTTGCACCCCCGTGACAATTTGTCGTCTGTATCAATAAATGTACAAGATAACCATAATAAACTATATATTTTATGAAAGCGTACATCGTAGGGATTCCAACTATATGATTTGTATAACCGACGCTGCTACTGTGTAGAAACTATTCCAATTTAAAAAAATTAAGATGAAAACAATAGCGTCCACTTTTCAATTGAAATTTCATGAAAACTGTTGGTCTTGTTTCAACTTTGATGGTATACATGTACCTTGATGGGAGACTAGTAAACTTGTCGAGGTCGGTGTCCCCACCTGGAAATTATAAGGTTTTTATTCCATCGGCATATAGGCCGGATGGGATCATGTCGTCAATCTGTCCGGCTGGCTGGCTGGCTGGATGGCTGGCTGGCTGGCTGGATGAATGATGTGACCGCTCTAAAAGGTGAATCGTTCCAGCTAGAGTCTTCAAATTTGGTATACTGCATTGTTGGGTGGTAAAGCACAAGCCTATTGAAATTGGGCACATTTAGTTGATTTTTGTGGTTTCCATGGCAACATAACGAAAAATATCCATATAACGACGTGACCGCTCTAAAAGGTGAACCGTTGCAACTGGAAACTTCAAATTTGGTATACTGCATTGTTGGGTGGTAAAGCACAAGCCTATTGAAATTGGGCGCATTTAGTTGATTTTTGTGGTTTCCATGGCAACATAACGAAAAATATCCACATGGGCCTGGCGACGTGACCGCTCTCAAAGGTGAACCGTTGCAGCTAGAGACTTCAAATTTGGTATACAGCATTGTTGGGTGGTGAAGCACATGTCTATTGAAATTGTGGACATTTTGGTGGTTTTTGTGGTTTCCATGGCAACAAAATGAAAAATATCCACATTACGACGTGAATGCTCTAAAAGCCGAACCGTTGCAGCTGGAGACTTCAAATTTGGTATACAGCATTGTTGGGTGTTAAAGCACAAGGCTATTGAAATTGGGTAAATTTGGGTGTTTTTGCATGGCAACATAATGGAAAATATCCACAGAATGAGGTTAATGCTTTAGAAACAGAACCATTGCAGCTAAACACTTCAAATTTGGTAGCATTATTGTGTGCTTGGTGTTTTTGCAGTTTCCATGGCAACAAATGGAAAATATCCACAGAATGATGTTTAGAAACCATTGCAGCTACACACTTCAAATTTGGAAGCATATTGTGTGGTAGTTCCAACAGTCCGGATTACCTCTCTACCTCACTATCACATCCATGCACCCAATACCAAGGTTTGCAACAATTCCATCATCTCCATAGTATAATCCGTGGCTTGTCCGACTCCTCTTACTCCGCTTTACTCACTGCACAGCGTGGCGTGGGATAGGGTGGGGCGAGAGACCTGGGGTTTTCGCTACCCGAGATTTCATGGGCCAGGCTTGCACCCTACAGTAGAATGGGTCGAGTGCGCATGCGCAATGAGTAGTGTAGAAAGGGCACACGATCTCCCTATCCCTATAAACTAACCCATGGGGGTAAATGAGCACTCATATGATATAACTGGCGGGGGAATCCCCGCAGTACCGAACCCGTGTTAGTTTTGAATTTCGTGTCGCCTTAAATGAAGGACAACATTTCCTTCAATATTGCTATGAACTCATTCTATTCCACATAATATGATTCACCCTAAAGCTTTTGCATGAACCATATTTTATTTCAGAATTATAATATGAAATAACTGGCGGGGAAATCCTCGCAGTACCGAACCTTTGGTTTTTTTCGTGTCATCTTAAATGAAGGACAACATTTCCTTCAATTTTGCTATCAAATAATTGTATCTCACATCATATGATTTACCCTAAAGCTTCTGCAGGAACCATTTGTGTCCACACATGTAACTTGCTATATTAATTACAACTGAGTTCCTAAAGTTTGGGTGCACACTGTGCATATGATCAATTTCCTGAATTGAATTGAAATCCACCTTGTGGTTTTTCAGACTGACAGATGATGGCATGGAGTTGTCAGTGTGGTTGTTTCATGTACAGGGAGCTTTCTATTGCTTTCATGTCAGCACACCTACCACTACCCTCAAGGAGAGCATGTCCCCATACCCAGGTCGCCGAGCCGCACCGTCCATCTCCCAAACTAGCCCTCGCCCGACCCTCATATATTGTCTTTGAGCATGTAACTCCAATATATCTTGGCAGAAGCTGAAATTTGTGTGTTATCTGCAATATTGGGATAATTGCAACCCCAAAAGGTTTCAATTTATCAGGCACAGACCCATGTTTTTGTATTTGGTAAATATGTCCCTTGTCTGTATAACACACCTGGGCCTATCGTACTATGCCATTAACATTTTACATTAACCAACAATACATGTGAACATTTCCTCACACATAATTGAGAGCCACTTTTAATGCTTCTCTTATCAGAGCGGGTGGCTGGTGGGTGCCCACCCCTTTTATATCTAGTTGTCTCTAGCCAACTTTCCATACAAATAAACATGACTGTTTTTCCCCCAACTATTTCTGTTTGCCCTTATTGAATGCCCTTCATCTGTCTATACCGGAGATTTATATTGCTCATGTGAAAGGGATGGCAAGTTCACACTAGGCCGATGGGATCAAGTGTGGCCGTGGCCTCTAGTTGGTTTAGCAAATTCAAAAAATATATAGAAAAATTAGAAAAAATATTTAAAAAATAGAAAAAATATGGGGGGTGGGTATGCCACCTGGGGTACTACCCCTGGGGTGCTCCAATGTTAAAATCCCTATGATAGAGTTTTGCATTTAGCTGAAGTGCACATGTACATCTGTACTTAGAAAGTTTGTTGCAGTTGTCAGCTGTCATTGGATGATTATGAAACTTGGTACACATGTTTCTTATGATTAGAGGATGTACCTGTGCTATTTTTGAGAAGAAATATTAATTTTTCTCCAAATTATGGCAAACTATAGAGTTTTCTGTTTAGGTGAATTGTACATGTAGGCCTCTATATGTATACATGTACATGTACATGGTAAGTTTGCTGCAGTTGTCAGCTCTCATTGGATGATCACAAAACTTGGTACACATGTTTCTTATGATTAGAGAATGTACCTGTGCTATTTTTGTGATGAAATATTAATTTTCTTCAAATTATGGCAAATGAATCAGTTTTGCGTTTAGCTGAAGTGCACATGTACATCTGTACACCACAGTTTGCTGCAGTTGTCAGCTGTCATTGAATGATTATTAAGCTTGGTACATATGTTTCTTATGATTAGAAGATGTACTTGTGCTATTTAGGAGATGAAATATTAATTTTTGTTCAAATTTTGAGGGTTTTGTCTAAGTAATCTGGCAATAATAATGTACATATACATGTACACCTTACATGGCCGTCAGCTTTCATTGGATGAGTTGACACTTGCTACCCAAGTTCAATGTGATTTCATGTCATGAATGCTATTTAACTAGAAATATGACATTAAATATGAATTTTTGTCCTAATTATTGCAGTTTAGATTTTGCACGTTTCCATTGATAAGGTTTTTGTTGGGGAAAAATTTACATGTAGATCTGTACATGGAAAGTTTGTTGAACCTTTCGTGGGATGATTATAAAACTTTCCTAGGCCACAGCTCTCCCACACGGGACTGACCTATCCAGCAGTATTCCCAAATGGCACTGGCCTATCCAGCAGTAATGCCACATGGGACTGATCTATCCAGCAGTAATCCCAGACCGGACTGGTCTATCCAGCAGTAATCCCATCTGGGACTGGCCTATCCAGCAGTAATCTCACACAGGACTGACCTATTCAGCAGTAATCCCAAATAGCACTGGCCTATCCAGCAGTAATGCCACACGGGACTGACCTATCCAGCAGTAATCCCAGACCGGACTGGCCTATCCAGCAGTAATGCCACACGGGACTGACCTATCCAGCAGTAATCCCACATGGGACTGGCCTATCCAGCAGTAATTCCACACGGGACTGGCCTATGCAGCAGTAATTTCACACGGGACTGACTTATCCAGAAGTAATATGACACTGGACTGCAATATGCTGCAGTAATCCCACATGGCACTGACCTATCCAGCCATAATCCTACATGGGACTGACCTATCCCGCTGTAATCCCACACAGGTTTAGCCTATCCAGCAGTAATCTCACATGGGACTGGCCTCCCCAGCCATAATCCCACACAGGATTGCCGTATGCAGCAGTAATCCCACACTGGACTGCCTATGCAGCAGAAATGATGTTATTGTCTGTACCAGATAATCTATTCCAGACATTATTGTCTGTACCACATCACCTATTCCAGACCTTATTGTTTGCTCTACATGTATGCTTTCAATACTGCTGCACCTTCAGCAAGGCGAGATATTGGGGTTCTCAGAACGCTTACATATTTTGGTTTATAAAATTGCAATTGCCATAAAGAAAGTGAACTAATTAAGGGGTCAACTATGATATTTTGGCTATTCTGAATCTGACAGCAGTTTCTATTCTGAAGACAAGTTCAACCGTCAGAAGATTCGGAAGTGTTTTTCTGTGACATTTTAAAGAGGAAAAAAGTTTAATGTGCTGAAATCTAAGTATTGCTGAGGCCAAATAATGTCTTGTTTCTGGTCAAAGACCCACGGAAAATGTGGTGCTGTGATGAAATTTATTCAAATTTAGGACAATGATATACATGTACGTATGTCAGGCTCCATTCCCAATCCTCTAGTATCCAACACTATTGTAATATCTACATGTAATCACCTTTACTAACACATCACATCACATTCCAGACAAACTCCGGGTTGGGAACTGTTAACTGGTCAAGGGAGATAACTTTGCTCAAATTATGTGGCACAGGCATGTCGTACATGCTTCAGAATGATGACATGTGTGATGATCAGAAACAATATACTTTTTTGCCTTTCAATGGAAGTTTTCCATCTCTATATTCTCATCACATGTTGTATGTAGGTACATGTACATGTATAATACAGACATGACAGACTAACAAGGACTGAAGACTCGATACTTAAATTAATATTCAATGTGTCTTGCCAATAAGATCTGCTGTCAATTCTGTATTTTTTGTACACAGGTCACATCAGAAGTCGCACTGATTCATTCAAGTCCATCCGTGATGCTAGGATTGATCGATATGTCATAGAAACTAATAAACTGCTGATCCGACTCGATAAACTCATCGCTTCTGATGCACCTACTGAACCCGGGAAACGAAAAGGTACCGTGAAAAACGATAGATCAGTTCAGAATAATAACATTTGTGGTAATACTAATGAATTAATAGCTGCTTCATGAAAGATATGCCATTTGATATGTCTATTTTTTTATCATGCACCTGAAATATACATGTATGATAATGTCAGATTGTCCCTCCATTACCCCAGGTAAATGCCCAAACAATGGGATAAAAAATCTACAATTGTTCATCAAGGTTCAAAATTCTTTAAATTGAAGTATTAGGACCCTGGATAATATCAGTATTTAGAGATTGATCCATTTACCCAGGTATCGGTATTCACTGTTATCACTGTATATTCATATATTGAGGTGATATGTAAATGTTGGAGAGTTTGCGATATTTGCTAATATGGGTTTCACATTGGTTTAGCATTGAGGCGATGTTCAATTTGGCACCGAAATATATTAAAGTGATCACAATTCTTGTGTTAATATTAGCTTGATCTCAAAATTGCCACAAAATGACGAGGTTTCCTTCTGACAACTAAACGTACAATTCCATTTTGCACAATTGTTCATAACTGATTGAGGGAAGCCTGGTCACCAGATCATATGTACATTAATTAATCTGTAGTTTATAATTCCAGCATTTGAGAAATCGGTTGTACCATGGGTGAGAGATGGTGATGTCCCATGTTGTACATCGTGTGGACGGTCATTCACTCTGACTCGGCGCCGCCACCACTGTCGCCTCTGTGGAGGAATCATGTGTGACAGATGTTCACAATTTCTACCTTATTCGTACGGCAGTGAGTATACTCTCAGAGCTATTTACTTCTCAACCACAATTAATTCACATGTATAATCATTGATACACAGGTAACATCTAAATCCATTCTATCTGCAAAGCATCATGTATCCTGAGAGATCTGAATTTGAGGCTGATTGACTTGAGAAATCTGCAGTGATAGATGCGACCCAATTCGATAAAACTGTATGGTAAATGCTTTATTATTGGTGCAGAACTAGTCGCTTGTATTTTAAGCCAGCGGAGTCAAATACACAAGCAGTCAAATTGACATTTTCAGTGAAATTTGACAGCAGAAATCATGCCACTTGAGTTTTATTTACTGGTCAGTAGATCTGATTAGCCATGGGAGTAGAATGTGTATATCATTCTGCCTCAGCTGGCATCTCAAACTCGGCCAGGCATGAACATGATGATGGCGAAAGATTCATCTCAAACTCTGCCAGCCATGATGGCAAAAGATACCATGTACGGTAATTTCTCTATTCAATCACAGGAAGTGAAATTTCACATCGTAAAATCTGGAGGGGATCAAAGGCGACAAAATGGACCAAAATGATGCATATAGTCCATTTCTTTATTAGTTCAATGATTTTAGAGGGGGATGATCAAATTTATGAGAACCACTGATTGGGTTGATTGGATTTGAATAGGGGTTCACATCTTTAGAGGGCTTACCATATACTCAGTGTAAAAGCTTGTGAAGATAAACCACAGTTCTCAAAACGAAAAATTTGGTATTTTTAGTTCATTACGTTTTATTGTATTTTTTTTTTTGGCTGCAAAATCTTTTCATTCTTAAGGAGCATGCATTAATACTTTGTTCTGTTTTCATTTCAGAAAAGTTGACAAATCCTGCATTTTCTGGTGAAGCTGAGGGCGGAGGATTCTTACGAAGATCTGACAGTAACAGTAGTCTGAACTCCATGGTCAGCCCTGAGGGGGAACCTCATATACGCACTTGTGAAGAATGTCGCAAAATGTTGGAACGTCGAGATGAACTGGTGGAAATGAGAAACACTAAACCAACACTAGTATTACTTTATGAGGTAAGTAGTTTATTTCTGCAGTTCTCTTATGGAACCTGGAATATGATTTTCTGTATGATTTCACTCCCTGTTGAAAACTTTAATGACGTATATAATATTAACATGATAAGGAAACAACCAAGGCAGATAATCCAAGTTGCCCTCTTTTACCAAGGAGAATAATTCACTGGAAAGAGGAAAATTTATTTTGGTACACCATAACGCATTTCATTGTTCATCTTTCTGTATTACAGTCTACTGAAAGGTTTAAATATGATAGAAGATGTAACTTGACAATGCATTACTGGTAAATGTTTGGCATCGAGTACATTTCTCATGTAGTCTACCTTGGTCTTTTACTTGAATATTTGTCTGACAAACATGTTACATGCAGTCTATTGCCGGTCAGCTAAATATAAAATGTTTCACTTGTTGAGCTAGGTATGTTAATGGTGAACCACAGAGATGTTTCGATTTGCGATGTCTGTTTTCATTCTACATTATTGGGGAGAGAAACTGATGTGGAAAGACAGTATACATGTACTTTAGGAGTATGTTTTGCATATTACTTGCCAAAAGAAAAATACTGTCAGAATTTGCCATCATCTTCAATTTAATAACCCCGCTCACTTATCGCCCCCTGATTTGGCACTGTTCGTAAAATCATAGTGTTTTGGTGACAGCATCAATGGAAGTATGATGAGGCATGAATTGTGATGGCTAAGCCTGACAGTACTGCACACTCCTCTCAGCTACAGCACCGTGTCCTAAGCCTGACAGTACTACACACTCCTCTCAGCTACAGCACCGTGTCCTAAGCCTGACAGTACTGCACACTCCTCTCAGCTACAGCACCGTGTCCTGTTCCAAGGGAGATAATCAGTGTCACTTTTACCAGTCAGATTTTCATCCAGATCGAAATAGTTTTTTGCCTATTTTGAAACATGTTTTTATTCATCGCATTCTCCTTGAACAAAGAAATGTTTTGTTATATCTTAAAAACACACAGAACAAACACATTTGGGATTGCTTTCAGAAACCTTTGCAGTTCAATTTTAGTTGTTAAATCCATTGAGTCGGATATTTGAGGAACTTCAGAATCTTTCGGCTGACCAATTTAACTAAATAATCTATGCTATTTCTGATTGTAGAAAATGAAGTCCTGTTTGGATGATGCTGATCAGCTGTTACCCAGATATAACCCCATGGTAGAATCTCTTTGGTAAGAAGGTGTTCAGTTTTGGAAAAACTTGTTACAGTAAATGTTCTAATTTATTAATTGCCCTATTTTTTATATGCTCGCCGGGGAAATGAGGTCATATAATGTAATAGCAAGATCTGTCCATCTGTCTGTTAACTTTTGATGTCTGTGCAATATCTCCAGTACGCAGTACAAGGTGTGTATAGATACCCATAAGGCTCTTGTTAACATAGTGCCATTAGTGGAAATTATAAGATATATTCTCAAATCCATCTGTGCAGAATTATAGCTCAGTTAGTTTCCTTGTTAACATGACTACAACAGGCATAATATTGTGGTTAATAAGCTTCAGTCCATGTTTATCTACTTTAGACATCAATATTTATGCCTCAAATAGGTCTGATTAAGAATCCTCACTAGTCTTTCCATAAACACACACTTACCTTTGACAATGAACGAGATTGCTAAAGCAGATCATAAGTGTGTGGTCCAGTTTTCAAACAGAATTTTGTGGTACATATATTTCAGTAACTGGATTATCACTAAACTTAATTATCCCTAATTACATGTAAGTAATACGATTTTTTGCACATTTGTTGTAGATATATGACATATTTTGCAAGAACCCAAGATAGGCTCACCAAACTTTATTATGTGTTTATTTTTAGTCTAGGGGAAGCAACCTATGCATATTTTGAAGCACAGAAATTGCGGACTCAGCTCATCAAATTGTTTGAAGCTGTTGATTTGTTAAGGTGAGTCATACATGTACATACGGTACAAAAACTGTTCAGTATACATGAAAATTTATACATGTACCTGTAATGAATTAGTTTCTTAGGCAACTGAATACCAGGAATTTAAGAAAATCTTGGTTTGGGGATCAGCTAACACAATTTGCTGATGGTTTTGAGTCTTGGAATATGATTAAATTTGATGTTTCACACATGAACCGCCATGCTATCTGTATGATTAACCCGGTACTAAACACTTTTTTACCCCTCGGCCATTTTGGCCTCGGGGTATTGTCGTCGCCATGTACGTCTGTCCGTCACCGCATTTTAGGCAAAACCGCTTGAGAGACAACCACCAAATTTTCAACACTGATTTATCTAGTGCTAAGTCAGACGCCTATCGAAAGTGGCTCCTCTCGGCCCGTATTTTACAGAGTTATGCCCCTTTACAGATATATTAATTTCTATTTCTGTCCTATATGCCTGAATGTAACCAACTATATCTGCAGAACTGTGTTTGGTATAGCTACTATATTTTGGAAACTTCTTTATATTATTGTATTCTACAAGCCAGCAAAGGATTACTCGCCTCGGCTTATGGAGTTATGCCCCTTTCGGATGTAATAATCTACGATTATTGTTATTTGTAGCTGAATGTACAAGTTATATCTGCAGATCCATGTTTGGTACAGCTTATTCATCTCGGTTCTTATTTTACAGAGTGCTAAATCAGACGCCTATCTGAAGTGGCTCCCCTCAACCCATATTTTACCGAATTATGCCTCTTTACAGACAAAAAAAAATCCTATTTCTGTCCTATATGCCTGAATGTAACCAACTACCGGTATATCTTGATCATCCCACATAGAACTATCTCTTCCCCAATTCACACTACACATGGGTCTCAATCACTTAGGGGAAAGCCGAGGGTTTGAGCAGATCAATCTCTTTTATTATGCCCTAACTAAAGGGGGGCATATAACGATCCTTCCGTCCGTCTGTCCGTCCGAATTTCTTGTCCGCGCAATATCTCGGTTAATATTTGATGGACAGGATTGAAACTTGCATGGAATGTGACCAGTGCCTCGTAGATGTGCAGCGTTGAGTTTTTTCCGAGTTCCGGTATAATTTTCAAGAGTTATGGCCCCTTTTCTGAAATCTCTGTGAATGGGACTTGTCCGGGCTGGATCTTGGTTAATATTGTATGGACAAGTATGAAATTTGCATGATATGTGGTCAGTGCCCCACAGTTGTGCAACGTAAAGTTTCTCCTCGTTTCGCTTATATTGTCAAAGAGTTATGGCCCTTTGTTCCTGAATTCTCCGTGAATTGGGACTTGTCCGGGCTGGATCTCGGTTAATATTGTATGGACAATCATGAAATTTGCAGGATATGTTGTCAGTGTCCTGTAGTTGTGCAGCGTGAAGTTTCTCCGCGTTTCGCATATATTTTCAAGAGTTATGGCCCTTTTTTCTTCAAATTTTTGTGAATTGGGACTTGTCCGGGCTGGATATCGGTTAATATTGTATGGACAATTATGAAATTTGCAGGATATGTGGTCAGTGCCCTGTAGTTGTGCAGCGTGAAGTTTCTCCATATTTCGCATATATTTTCAAGAGTTATGGCCCTTTTTTCTTCAAATCTTTGTGAATTGAGACTTGTAGGGCTGGATCTCGGTTATATTGTATGGACAAGTATGAAATTTGCATGGTCAGTGACCCATTGGTGTGCAGCGTGAAGTTTCTCTGCTTTCGGTTATATTTTCAAGAGTTATGGCCCTTTGTTTATCAAACCTAAGTGAATGGGATATATTTATTTGTCCAGGCTGGATCTCAGTCCATATAACCGATTTGGACCCGAAAAATGGCTATATTATATGTTATTCTACATTCCAAAGCAGACAACATAGGTCCTGAAGTATGAAATTGCCCCAGAAAGAGTGAATTGGGTGCAAAATTCGAAGTTCACTGATCGCTTCATAATTTCACCACAATATACTCCCAAGGAATGTAGGTCTCCTAACCAGGTCACATTTTCAGATTTGGGGAAAGCCCTGGCGACCATCTTGCATCGAAACATCGTATTATCACTTGTTGGTTGATACTTGGAATATGTATTATGTGAGGTATGGGGAAAAAAGTGACTGAAACAGAATTTGTACAATTA
>JAVTVY010053816.1:0-27081 GCA_036873755.1 Hanleya hanleyi
GAAACTATAAAAAGTGGAACACGGACTTTACCTCTAAAATAGGGGAAAACCCCTATCAACTCTAGCCAAAAGGGCTAATATCGGTGTCCCCGGGCTTATCAGGGCCTGCCTATCAAGTCAATGGGGTGGGTGCATGTAAAATTAGGATTTTTTCCCGAAACTATTAAAAGCGGAACACGGACTTTACCCCTAAAATAGGGGGAAAACCCCTATCAACTCTAGCCAAAAGGGCTAATATCGGTCCCTGGGCTTATCGGGGCCTGCCTATCAAGTCAATGGGGTGGGTGCATGTAAAATTAGGATTTTTTCCCGAAAATATAAAAAGCGGAACTCGGACTTTACCCCTACAATAGGGGTCTGTATTATACAATATAAGGGAAAATGCCTGTATGGGGTATGGGGATGGTCATTTTTTTTTTTCGTGGGCTTTACTATGGGTTGTGGGGTCTCGTTTTTCTCGTCTCGCCAAGAAAAACACGATGGGAGGGGTCCCGGAGCGAAGCGGTGAAATTTTTGGAAAAAGTCACCGAGGTCTGTATATAGGCCTATAGGCTGGCTATGGGGGGTATAGGCCCAACCTGGAAAATTCACACACGTTCATTGTGATATGGGTTGTTTGGTCTTGTTTTTCACGTCTCGTCATTTAGAACACGATGGGAAGGGTCCCGGAGCGAAACGGTGAAATTTTTGAAAAAGTGCCATATAGCCCTTATAGCTCCATACTGGCTATATGGGAGTATAGGTTCAACCTGGGAAATTCACACACGTTCATTGTGATATGGGTTGTTTGGTCTTGTTTTTCACGTCTCGTCATTTAGAACACGATGGGAAGGGTTTCGAAGCGAAACGGTGAAATTTTTGGAAAAAGTTCACCGAGGCCTGGGTAAGCCCATAGGCCTATACTGCATGGCTATGGGGTATAGACCCATACGGGGTGGACGTTTTGGGGTCTAGGTGAGCCCCTAATGATCCTATGGTGTCGTATGAGGTCTTATTTTGAAGCTCTCGTGGAGGAGCATCCGACTGGACTAACAGTTCGTCCGTTTTCAATATTCTGCACATGCGCAGTCTGGCCCGTAGTATAGAAAGCAGCCATTTTGGGGGGTATGTGGGTGTGTGTTTGGGGTAGAGATGGACCGCTATGGGTCCGAATGGGTCGTGGAAGGTCTCAAAGTGAAGCTTGTGTGGGTTAGAGTCAGAATGGTGTGTTTTTAAGTGCAAGTCGCGTCAATCTGCGCATGCGCAGTTGGTTGTAATAAGTAAAGTGGCCATTTTGGGGCAGTACAGGAAGGTATTTGGGCTCGAGATGGACCATCCTTGGTCCGAATGCGTCCTGGGAGGTGTCATGTTGTAGCTCTCGGGGTGTAGACCCCGATTTGAGGGATGTTCACGTCATCTGTGACGTCATTGGTGACGTCATCAGTACGAGTAGTAGCCAAAGTGAACAGTTTGGGGCAGGGAAGGAAGGTATTTGGGGTAGAGATGGACCATCCTTGGTCCGAATGCGTCCTGGGAGGTGTCATGTTGTAGCTCTCGGAGTGTACAGCCCCATTTGAGGGATGTTCCCGTTATCTGTGACGTCATCGGTGACGTCATCAGTACGAGTAGTAGCGACAGTGAGCATTTTAGGAAAGTGCAGGAAGGTATTTGGGGTAGAGATTGACCCTCCTTGGTCCGAATGTGTCGTGTGGGGTGTCATTTTGTAGCTCTCGGGGTGTAGACCCCGATTTGAGGAATGTTCACAGCATCTTTGCCGTCATCGGTGACGTCATCAGTACGAGTAGTAGCGAAAGTGGGAATTTTGGGGCAGTGAAGGAAGGTATTTGGTGTAGAGATGGACCATCCTTGGTCCGAATGTGTCCTGTGGGGTGTCATTGTCCTGTATTGTACCATATTTGTCCTGTATTATACAATATATGTTCTGTATTATACCAAATCTGTGCTGTATTATACAGTATCTGTCCTGTATTATACCAAATCTGTGCTATATTATACCACAGGTTTCCTGTATTGTACCATATATGTCCTGTATTATACATTATATGTTCTGTATTATACAATCGGATAGCGGTTGTCGTGAATAACAACAAGTTCAGCAATGTTTATATAGTTTATTATCCCCAATGTTACATCATACCCAGGCTGGGGGAGCCGCCCTGGGTATGTTTAGTATGTTCACAGCAAAACAAATTGAAATATCAAACACCATGTTTTATTATTTAACGCACCGTCACATTAGGTACAAGTGTTTACTGAGCTCAAGTCAACGATCAGCATGTAGACATAGAGAGTATGTGCGGCATGTTATGGTATTCATCAGTGCACGGGTGACGCATTCAACCGATGGCGGTGGTCGGTCAGCTTGGTAAGGAAAAACGTGACATTGGTTACCCTCTCTACCACCCATTGTATGTTGGGGCGTTGACGATGTGCCCATCTCAAGGCATCCACGGTGTCCAGTATCTCCAGCATCGTCTCTAGTGACCTCCGGTTAATGATGGTGAACGGCTGGTCAGACACATAGATATTATTGCCGGGATAATAATACCGTAACTGGTCCGTCTTTTTGTGACGTAAGATGTACCCGAAGCGACATTCAATTTGAAGGCCGTAGTTTGATCTTTGAAGATGGCTTCCACGTAGCTGCGTAGACGGGTGCGGTTGGTCAGTGGGAAATTGTAAATATCTTGAATAGGGCCATGAGGGTGGAAACAGTGCCGTGTCATGGACCAATGGCGCCGATCGATGTCACTCACTGGATGGTTGTCCTGTAAGGGATCGCCCAGAAAATGTTCGATGTTGTCAGGCGTATGACTCGAAACCGTAACGCTGGGGTCCGGCTGGATATCCAGGCTCTTCTGAACTGTGGGTATAGGCGGGCTCTCCTTCATCGCATCACCAGTGGCGTTCGTCTCCCCGGGCTTATCTTCACTGGGTCTGACCTTCCGCGGCTCCTCTTCAGTAGGAAGTTGTCGCTCATGCCATGGTACCGGGGCATGAATCAAACGTTGGTGTCGCAGCAACTGACTGCGTCGTTTGAAGAGTTGACCACAATCCTCGCATGGACGCTTGGGTGGCCCATGAATTGAACGTTCGTGGCGCAGTAAAGCATCTTCCCGATTAAATGACCGTGCGCAGGTTATACAAGTATACAGTCCATCGTTGTGGGCGGCCGTGTCGTGGCGACGTAAATTGTCTAGACGAGTAAACTGCTTCTGGCAAGTTGTGCAAGTGAACATCTTGGTGGTTGACAGAGTGTCTGATGAAACGGCCAGGCCGCTTCCCTTTCATAGCACGCTAGCTGGTGATCTATTTTTAGCACACTCAGTTCAACTATCCCCAAGTCGAGGGCCGAGCCGTGACATCTTCGGTAACCTCCGTGTCTCTTCGGGCACCTCCGTGACATCTTCAGTCACCTCCGTGTCTCTTCGGTCACCTCCGTAACTACCCGGCTGTTCCCGTGTAAACCCGGATGGATCTCCGTGTCTCTTCGGTGACCTCCGTGACATCTTCGGTCACCTCCGTGTCTCTTCGGTCACCTCCGTACCGTCAACGATCAGCATGTAGACATATAGAGTATGTACGGCATGTTATGGTATTCATCAGTGCATGAGTGACGCATTCAGCCGATGGGGGTGGTCGGTCAGCTTGGTAACGAAAAACGTGGCATTGGTCACCCTCTCTACGACCCATTG
Source organism: Hanleya hanleyi (assembly GCA_036873755.1). Lineage (NCBI taxonomy): Eukaryota > Metazoa > Mollusca > Polyplacophora > Lepidopleurida > Hanleyidae > Hanleya > Hanleya hanleyi. The sequence goes on from JAVTVY010053816.1 coordinate 3,696, forward strand.
TGTGTCGGGGCGTTGTTGTTGGACCCATTCCAAGGGATCCACGGTGTCCAGTTTCTCCAGCATCGCCTCTAGCGACGCCCGGTGAATGATGGTAAACGGTTGGTCAAATACCCGGATGTTACTGCTCGGGTAAAAATATCGGACTTGGTCTGTGTCCTTATGTTGCAGCACATAACCAAACGCCAGATTCAACTTGAAGGCCGTTGTTTGATCGTTGAAGATGGCTTCCACGTAGCTGCGTAGACGGACGAGGTCGGTCAGTCGGAAATTGTAGATATCTTGAATAGGGCGATGACGGTAGAAACAGTGCCGGATCATGGGCCAATGGCGCCGATAGATGTCACTCACTGGATGGTCTTCGTGTAACAGATCGCTAGGAACATTTATGGGTTCGTCCACGAAGTGTACTTTGCCCTCCACGTCGTACAAAATCTGGCCCAAGGTCTTGTCGTCGGAATTTGACTGTTGAATTAGGGCGACATCATCATCGGCCCTCGTGCGATGGGTGGGAGTTCCCCCTGTCTCGATATTGATGCCTACGGGCTCTTCTACCTGCAAACGTGGCTGCGGAACAGGGTGTCGTGTGCGTTGGTGTCGCAGCAACTGACTGGTCAGTTTGAAAAGCCGACCACATTCTTCGCATGGACGCTTGGGTACTTCATGGCGTGCACGTGTGTGGCGCTGTAAATGATCCGGGCGCTGAAACGACAGTGTACATATTGTACAGCTATACCGGGCGGTTCCTTCGTGCTTGGTAGCCTCATGGCGGCGCAAGTCGTGCAGACGAGTGAATGATTTCGAGCACGTAGTACAAGTGAACATCTTGGTGGTTGACAGAGTGTCTGATGAAACGGCCAGGCCGCTTCCCTTTTATACCACGCTAGCTGGTATCATGTTCGGGCACCTCCGTGTCTCTTCGGTGATCTCCGTGACATCTTCGGTGACCTCCGTGTCTCTTCGGGCACCCCCGTGACATATTCGGTGACCTCCGTGACATCTTCGGGCACCTCCGTGTCTCCTCGGCCACCTCCGTGTCTTTTCGGGAAGTGACCGAAGAGACTCGGAAGTGAACGACATTGTCGGAAAAACCCCACAGACAGGTCAGTACATGTGCTGTCATGTTCACACTCCGTCACCGAAAGGACACAGACTGAAGATGGCGGCCCTCGCCCGGTGGTGGTGGTAGAGGAAGCTCCCGCGTAGCAGAGCTCTTGGATCAGAGCTCTTGGAGCTCAAAGCGTGTGGAGCTCAGAGCTCGGAAGCGACATTTGCATATGACCCCGGCGCGCGCTAACAATATCGGATAAAATTGCGCGCCGGGGTCAAATGTCAGTTCCGGTCACGTGAACGGAAGCGGAAGTGACCTCACAGAGGTCATATGCAAATGTCGCTTCCGAGCTCTGAGCTCCACACGCTTTGATCTCCAAGAGCTCCGATCCAAGAGCTCTGCCACACGGGAGCTCCGACCACCACCACTACCGGGCGAGGTCCGCCATCTTCAGTCCGTGTCCTTTCGGTGACGGAGTGTGAACATGATAGCACATGTACTGACCTGTCTGTGGGGTTTTCCCCACAATGTCGTTCACTTCCGAGTCTCTTCGGTCACTTTCCGAAAAGACACGGAGGTGGCCGAAGAGACACGGAGGTGCCCGAAGATGTCACGGAGGTCACCGAAGATGTCACGGAGGTGCCCGAAGAGACACGGAGGTCACCGAAGATGTCACGGAGATCACCGAAGAGACACGGAGGTGCCCGAACATGATACCAGCTAGCGTGCTATAAAAGGGAAGCGGCCTGGCCGTTTCATCAGACACTCTGTCAACCACCAAGATGTTCACTTGTACTACGTGCTCGAAATCATTCACTCGTCTGCACGACTTGCGCCGCCATGAGGCTACCAAGCACGAAGGAACCGCCCGGTATAGCTGTACGATATGTACACTGTCGTTTCAGCGCCCGGATCATTTACAGCGCCACACACGTGCACGCCATGAAGTACCCAAGCGTCCATGCGAAGAATGTGGTCGGCTTTTCAAACTGACCAGTCAGTTGCTGCGACACCAACGCACACGACACCCTGTTCCGCAGCCACGTTTGCAGGTAGAAGAGCCCGTAGGCATCAATATCGAAACAGGGGGAACTCCCACCCATCGCACGAGGGCCGATGATGATGTCGCCCTAATTCAACAGTCCGACGACAAGACCTTGGGCCAGATTTTGTACGACGTGGAGGGCAAAGTACACTTCGTGGACGAACCCATAAATGTTCCTAGCGATCTGTTACACGAAGACCATCCAGTGAGTGACATTTATCGGCGCCATTGGCCCATGATCCGGCACTGTTTCTACCGTCATCGCCCTATTCAAGATATCTACAATTTCCGACTGACCGACCTCGCCCGTCTACGCAGCTACATGGAAGCCATCTTCAATGACCAAGCTACGTCCTTCAAATTGAATCTGGCGTTTGGTTATGTGCTGCGGCATAAGGACACAGACCAAGTCCGATACTTTTTACCCGAGCAGTAACATCCGGGTATTTGACCAACCGTTTACCATCATTAACCGGGCGTCGCTAGAGGCGATGCTGGAGAAACTGGACACCGTGGATCCCTTGGAATGGGCCCAACAACAACGCCCCAACACACAATGGTCGTGGAGAGGGTGACCAATGCCACGTTTTTCGTTACCAAGCTGACCGACCACCCCCATCGGCTGAATGCGTCACTCATGCACTGATGAATACCATAACATGCCGTACATACTCTATATGTCTACATGCTGATCGTTGACGGTACGGAGGTGACCGAAGAGACACGGAGGTGACCGAAGATGTCACGGAGGTCACCGAAGAGACACGGAGATCCATCCGGGTTTACACGGAAACAGCCGGGTAGTTACGGAGGTGGCCACGGAGGTGACCGAAGATGTCACGGAGGTGCCCGAAGAGACACGGAGGTTACCGAAGATGTCACGGCTCGGCCCTCGACTTGGGGATAATTGAACTGAGTGTGCTAAAAATAGATCACCAGCTAGCGTGCTATAAAAGGGAAGCGGCCTGGCCGTTTCATCAGACACTCTGTCAACCACCAAGATGTTCACTTGCACAACTTGCCAGAAGCAGTTTACTCGTCTAGACAATTTACGTCGCCACGACACGGCCGCCCACAACGATGGACTGTATACTTGTATAACCTGCGCACGGTCATTTAATCGGGAAGATGCTTTACTGCGCCACGAACGTTCAATTCATGGGCCACCCAAGCGTCCATGTGAGGATTGTGGTCAACTCTTCAAACGACGCAGTCAGTTGCTGCGACACCAACGTTTGATTCATGCTCCGGTACCATGGCATGAGCGACAACTTCCTACTGAAGAGGAGCCGCGGAAGGTCAGACCCAGTGAAGATAAGCCCGGGGAGACGAACGCCACTGGTGATGCGATGAAGGAGAGCCCGCCTATACCCACAGTTCAGAAGAGCCTGGATATCCAGCCGGACCCCAGCGTTACTGTTTCGAGTCATACGCCTGACAACATCGAACATTTTCTGGGCGATCTCTTACAGGACAACCATCCAGTGAGTGGCATCGATCGGCGCCATTGGTCCATGACACGGCACTGTTTCCACCCTCGTGGCCCTATTCAAGATATTTACAATTTCCCACTGACCAACCGCACCCGTCTACGCAGCTACGTGGAAGCCATCTTCAAAGATCAAACTACGGCCTTCAAATTGAATGTCGCTTTCGGGTACATCTTACGTCACAAAAAGACGGACCAGTTACGGTATTATTATCCCGGCAATAATATATATGTGTCTGACCAGCCGTTCTCCATCATTAACCGGAGGTCACTAGAGACGATGCTGGAGATACTGGACACCGTGGATGCCTTGAGATGGGCACATCGTTAACGCCCCAACATACAATGGGTGGTAGAGAGGGTAACCAATGTCACGTTTTTCCTTACCAAGCTGACCGACCACCACCATCGGTTGAATGCGTCACCCGTGCACTGATGAATACCATAACATGCCGCACATACTCTCTATGTCTACATGCTGATCGTTGACTTGAGCTCAGTAAACACTTGTACCTAATGTGACGGTGCGTTAAATAATAAAACATGGTGTTTGATATTTCAATTTGTTTTGCTGTGAACATACTAAACATACCCAGGGCGGCTCCCCCAGCCTGGGTATGATGTAACATTGGGGATAATAAACTATATAAACATTGCTGAACTTGTTGTTATTCACGACAACCGCTATCCGATTGTATAATACAGAACATATAATGTATAATACAGGACATATATGGTACAATACAGGAAACATGTGGTATAATACAGCACAGATTTGGTATAATACAGGACAGATACTGTATAATACAGCACAGATTTGGTATAATACAGAACATATATTGTATAATACAGGACAAATATGGTACAATACAGGACAATGACACCCCACAGGACGCATTCGGACCAAGGATGGTCCATCTCTACACCAAATACCTTCCTTCACTGCCCCAAAATTCCCACTTTCGCTACTACTCGTACTGATGACGTCACCGATGACGTCAAAGATGCTGTGAACATTCCTCAAATCGGGGTCTACACCCCGAGAGCTACAAAATGACACCACACACGACACATTCGGACCAAGGAGGGTCCATCTCTACCCCAAATACCTTCCTTCTCTGCCCCAAAATGTTCACTTTGGCTACTACTCGTACTGTTGACGTCACCAATGACGTCACACATGACGTAAACATCCCTCAAATCGGAGTCTACACCCCGAGAGCTACAAAATGACACGTCCCAGGACGCATTCGGACCAGGGATGGTCCATCTCGACACCAAATACCTTCCCGCACTGCCCCAAAATGGCCACTTTACTTATTACAACCAACTGCGCATGCGCAGATTGACGCGACTTGCATTTAAAAACACGCCATTCTGACCCCACCCCACACAAGCTTCACTTTGACACCTTCCACGACCCATTCGAACCCATAGCGGTCCATCTCTACCCCAAACACACAGCCACATACCCCCCAAAATGCCTGCTTTCTATACTACGGGCCAGACTGCGCATGCGCAGAATATTGAAAACGGACGAACTATTAGTCCAGTCGGATGCTCCTCCACGAGAGCTTCAAAATAAGACCTCATACGACACCATAGGATCATTAGGGGCTCGCCTAAACCCCAAAACGTCCACCCCGTATGGGCCTATACCCCATAGCCATGCAGTATATGCCTATGGGCTTACCCAGGCCTCGGTGAACTTTTTCCAAAAATTTCATCGTTTCGCTTCGAAACCCTTCCCATCGTGTTCTAAATGACGAGACGTGAAAAACAAGACCAAACAACCCATATCACAATGAACGTGTGTGAATTTCCCAGGTTGAACCTATACTCCCATATAGCCAGTATGGAGCTATATGGGCTATATGGCACTTTTTCAAAAATTTCACCGTTTCGCTCCGGGACCCTTTCCATCGTGTTCTAAATGACGAGACGTGAAAAACAAGACCAAACAACCCATATCACAATGGACGTGTGTGAATTTTCCAGGTTGGACCTATACCCCCCATAGCCAGCCTATAGGCCTATATACAGACCTCGGTGACTTTTTCCAAAAATTTCACCGCTTCGCTCCGGGACCCCTCCCATCGTGTTTTTCTTGGTGAGACGAGAAAAACGAGACCCCACAACCCATAGTAAAGCCCACGAAAAAAAATGACCATCCCATACCCCATACAGGCATTTTCCCTTATATTGTATAATACAGACCCCTATTGTAGGGGTAAAGTCCGAGTTCCGCTTTTTATATTTTAGCGGAAAAATCCTAATTTTACATGCACCCACCCCATTGACTTGATAGGCAGGCCCCGATAAGCCCGGGGACCGATATTAGCCCTTTTGGCTAGAGGTGATAGGGGTTTTCCCCTATTGTAGGGGTAAAGTCCGTGTTCCGCTTTTTATAGTTTCGGGAACATATCCTAATTTTACATGCACCCACCCCATTGACTTGATAATCAGGCCCCGATAAGCCCGGGGACCGATATTAGCCCTTTTGGCTTTACGTGATAAGGGTTTTCCTCTATTTTAGGGGTAAAGTCCGTGTTCCGCTTTTTATAGTTTCGGGAACAAATCCTAATTTTACATGCACCCACTCCATTGACTTGATAGGCAGACCCCGATAAGCCCGGGGACCGATATTAGCCCTATTGGCTAGGGTTGATAGGGGTTTTCCCCTATTTTAGGGGTAAAGTCCGTATTCCGCTTTTTATAGTTTCGGGAAAAAATCCTACTTTTACATGCACCCACCCCATTGACTTGATAGGCAGGTCCCAATAAGCACGAGGACCGATATTAGCCCTTTTGACTAGGGTTGATAGGTGTTTTCCCCTAGTTTAGGGGTAAAGTCCGTGTTCCGCTTTTTTTCCGGAGAAATTTTACATGCACCCACCCATGACTAGATGCCCCTTCACGAATGCTTCACTTTGATACCTCACTCGATCCAATCGGACCATGCAGCGTATTTGAAGTCTGGGGACTACTTTTTCTCCGCGGAAGCTTTTTCCCGCGACCGCATCACCGCGGAAGAATACATGCGCAGGGGCCCTTTGCCGGAACTATAGTCACCCAGAGTTACCTCCCCCTAGATTGGAACTCTTCTGTGCTAGGGGTTGTTTTTAGTCTCTTGAGCTGGTGGCGCCCCCTGTCTCCTCTCCTCCACGTACCCTCCACAACTGAATCCTGTATTCCTGCTCATAGAATTATATGTCAGTATTGTATTAATTAGCTTTGGTTGTCATTACAGGTCTTCCTTTCCAACCTCCTCGATCCAGACAAGGTGACAGGTTGAATCGAACTCCCTCGTTGGCCAAGATCAGTGCACGAGTGCGTTCCCGGTAGCCTGACAGTTTGTCTTGGGGACCCTGCGCACTCTCTTGTGGATCTGAAACATCCATTCCCCACGTAAAACGTTTCAGTCAGTTAGTTCGGCAAATATTGCCCGTACGGCACTTTCCCAACAACTCGATCTGGTGATTGGTTTGCAGCCGTAGCGTTGTTCTCACGTAGTATAGAACAAGGCTACACCGGAGCTACATAGCGACCAATCAACTATACACAAAAATATTAATGCGCTTGACATGGACAATTCCAGTAAACTCAGATATAATATCCCGGAACATTATATCTGACTTCAGTCCTTATAAATCCCGGGCAAATTTGAAACTACATTTGTTAGCCAATCAGGTGGGTAGCTTGGTGAAACAATTTCAAAATAACGCCCACAGTAATGAAACACGGTAGCACGTGGCCTAATATATAAACATTATCCTGAAACAGTATCCAAATATGGCATCATTTCCAGACAGTGTGCTTGGTAAACCATAAAGATCAAACAGTTTTCTCCCGCCGAAAAGTCTGGCTTTGTTAGAAGGTGAAAAATATCAAAAGATTGTGCCGTGCCAAGATGTTAATCTCCGTGAACTAAACGTCAATCCTTGTCAGAGAGAAAAGGTAGAAATTGTATTGATTGGCTTGTTATGGGATATCGGCGAACACTTCGCACGAAGTTTCCATAGTGTTGATCAAGTTTCCGTTGATTTACCAATATGGTTTACCTAGAATGGGACATGGGGTCCCTTACAGTGATCAGGTTTGGCGTCATAATCGAATGTTTCAAAGGTTTTAACTGTCAACTTTCACGGTAACATTGGTGGAGCTTGGTATCGATTCAGACAGATATGCTGCGAAGTTCCTCGAACTTAGGTCCACAGATCCTGTCTGTTAAGCCTGCCTACCGGTGTTCAATGCTGGGAGGCTTATGATGGCATTGGACGTTTTATCGAGGTATGATAATATTATTTTACCAAATCCATACGAGTTAATTGTGGTTGAATGCTACACGTATATTATATTTAATCCTCCCAAAGGTTGGGCCAATCTATAAATAGTTAATTCCTCCCCATTCCTGGCGGGTCTGACCGGCGCCAGTGATGTGACAGAACGTCTGCCAACATTAGAAACTGCAGCAATCACTATTTGTGGTTCGTGATCTAGTCACACCTCTTGCAATAGAGAACAATAAAACCGCATGTTAGTTGCCGGTACACGCTGCGTAGATTGATTTACGTACCAGTATTTCTATTTGCACTCCATGAAACCAACAGTGTTGCGTAGTCTGGTGCTGAAAATACTGTCGTAGAAATAGGTGTGCCCCGCCTAGCAACACCTAGAACGATATAGAGCTAAAAGATCCCCCATTAAAATCTTCCCTCCAACCAGCCCGAATTCTATATATACGTCTTGTTCGTTCTAAGTCTCAACCCAGTCTGACGATCTCAGAGCATGCAAGTTCAAGCTTCGGGCCAAAACTGGTTTGAGCGGGTTCTGAAGAAATAGCCCGGATGCAATCTCCTGGCATGTACGATTTATTTCACTATACCAGGGATTAACGAGCGTATATAGCTATCTCTACAACACCCCTCCCCGTTTTCTTTTTGGCGGGAGTCTTACTTCGCCTAGCTAGAACCCTTCCTGTCGCAAGCAACCGCTGTTCTAGCGCTGCCAATAATTACTAAAACGCGAGACAAAGACGTGAATTCTCCATGTTATATCACATGTGTCAAAATCCGTAACATGCAGTGTACAAAAGTACACTCTCTAAAAATACCCAACTTCAATAAAATGGTAAACCATCCCACTAGTGCAGTCTTATTACCAGACTGTCTATAATTACACCCAAACCCACTAAAAATCTCGTTCAAATGGTCAGTCTCATGGGACTGATCACTTTATTTCTCAAAAATATAATCGGCGGGCCAGCCTACCAGCTTTACGGCCCAAATAAATACAATCGGCCGCATGGGACTGCTCACTTTAATTCTTAAAAAATATACTTTTCAGGCCAGCCTACCAGCTACATGGCCGCAATAAATACGAGAACATTATCCAAACCAGGACTGGTATCTAGACTATAAATTGGCAGGCCAGCCTACCAGCTACATGGCCGCAATAAGCACCAGTTCGTCATAAAATCCACTACTGGAACAAGCCTCTAAACTACTGGCTGTCCAGACTATATATTGAACTCCCCATTCTCCCTCCCCTAATAATTTCAAGGCTCGCCTTCGTCAGCAGCCAACAATTTCGAGTGGAAGGGCCCTTCCAGGGCGTACGCACGAAGAGTCAGAAACGTGTGCGCGCACTACACGCCACTGATCCCAATGTACATACGCTCTCGCAAACGGCTACCCACCAGAGAGAATGTTTGCAGAGGAAACACAACCATAATTGCTACACCTCCACAGATATCAAGCTCACACTCGCAAAATCGTTGAGCTCATAACTAAAACAGGGTTGAGACTATAATCGAATAATGACGTATATATTCACTCCCCGAGTGGAAGCTATCCTGCCCCACCGGATTCACAATAAATCATAACACGTACTGTGTGACGGTTCAGAGAAAACTCCCAAAAGTGTTCCATGACGAAGACAGGGTGGGGAGCCGGCCGCACTCCCCCAATCCCGGGTCTCCGACATGGCCAACCGCACCGCACCGCATATTCCCATACTATATCTTCTCCATGTCACTCCATATATTAACTTCACCACATAAACTTCCATGAACGTGCCACATAGCTTAACACACACAGAAAAACCCACAAAAAACACACAGTTATACAATCTCAAACAGAAGTCACATAGACGCGTATATCTACCACACAGAATCTTCACACACAGAAATTATCTAATCACACAGCAACCATCGAACCCAGGCGTCCAGCACCCGGTTCCCTCACACAGATTACATCAACACCTAGTTCATCACAACGCATCATATCCTTCTATAACACACTACACGTATAACGCCGCAGCAAACATCACAATTTCCGAACAACATCCAACTTCCGAATACACACCAGAGTTCTCCAACACACACCAATAGTTCCAAAATACACATTACATTACAGAACACATTACGAACGATTTGGGTCTAGAATTTTATGTATTTTTTTTCTTGAATTCCACAATGCCTCAAAAAACATCCTGTACAACAAAACCAAATCAACCCCCAAATAGGATAATTTCACACAGAAAATCAAAACCAAATACAATATATCCATCATGGTACACATCCATATATCTCCACCAAGCTGACACTATACTACATCGCTTCAGACGCATACACAAAATGCGTCACCAATGGCCCATCAACTAACTTCACCATCTATCAGTTACTGGCAGAGCGAAATGGAGCCCACATTGAACAAGTCACCATTCCATAAAAATTCAAACTGCAAAAATCTTGGTGTCTCCAATAACCAAGGTTTTATCCCTAAAATCTACAACACATCCATAGGCTGATAGGAAATCGAAGCCTAACAACAGGTCGTCAACCAAGGGTGCCACCACTATATTTCCAGTACAGTGAAAATCGGAGATGGACAACGGGACATGCCGAACTAGCATTCCCATACTGGTCATTCCTCGAAATGCACCAGTCAACCGAATAGGCGAAGACGACAACCCCTGAAGACCCAACCTAGCAAATAGATGTTCACTCATGACGGTGACTTGGGCGGCCGTGTCTACCACAGCAGTCACCGGCACAGACCCAACCTTAACTGGAATGGGCATCGCCCACCCCTGGGAACGAGACAGAGTAACATCTCTGACTGCTGCAGTAAGTTCAGTAACACCTGCCTCGTCTCCCGTGGACGACCCCACCCCGTCATTTGCAGTTGCTAATTCAGCCCACCCATCTAAACCACGTCTAACAGGACAAAAACGGCTTATGTGACCGGGTTTACGGCACGAGTAACAGAGTCGTGGTGGACGGAAGGCTCGCGATGACCGACGGCGAGGGGACCTCTTATTTATCCCTTCCCCTTCTGCCTTACAAGCATCAGGAAAAGCCTCCCCCACTGAATCGACATTAACAGTCCTACATGTAACCGTCTGAAAACTCAAGTCTCTCAGATTATATCGTGAGGAGTTCACATAACTCAAGGCTTCCGAGATTGTTGTGGGGCTCTTTTCCATAGCAAATCTCACAGCTTGTATCTCCCTGCATCCCTTGAGAAAATGTTCCACCGCTACTGACTCAATAATCTTTTCCGGTGCATTCGGATACCCGTCCCTTGCCAACCTAGCGCATCTAAAAGCAAACTCCTCTAAAGTATCCTCGGAACCCTGCACTTCCGCCTGCAACCGCTGCCTAACTACACGCGGAGGTTCCCTACTATCATAATGGCATTCCATTGCTTTGAGGAGCATATCAAACGAGGTTTTGACTGCCTCTGATTGATAGCTGTAAAACACCATGGCATCGCCATGAATACAGTCCGTTAATTTCTTAAGACACTGGTCTTTATTCCACTGTCTACTTTCAGCTTCCAACTTAAATTTAACCCTAAATGGAACCCAGTCCCCTCTGGTCCCTGAAAACACTAAAGTCTTGGGAAGCCGGGGACTTTGGCTACGGTAGCGTTCTCGGGATACATGTCGTTCAGTTGATCTCGATCTGGACGAGCATTCGCTACATTTACTAGGAGAGGCCTCAACCTCCCCCTCGGTATCAGTAACGGACACATCGGCCAGATTCCCATTATCTATATCCCCTTGGAGATATTGCCCCCCTACCATAGCATTGTCCAAAAACAATCCATTCCGATTTACTGGGCATTGGAAGTTCGGAGCTGAAGTGTGGCCACTGGGCGGTAACTGATTGACATCCCTAGTGTCGTCTGGAAACGCCAGACCAGCGTCCAGTCCTGCTGTTCCATTTAGATCTAGTGGACATGGGGGGTCGGGAAGGGCAGCTGGTGCATTTACTTGAACATGTGGTTCATTTTGATGAACCGGGGCTGCATTCAGTTGATTTGCAGTCTCTCCCTCACCCTCAATCAATTGTTCAGGTCTATTATTTACAACAACAGGAGTTGGGTCCGCCTGACCAGCATCCCCCGTTGTCTGTTCAGACGTCGCATGTGATGAGATCTCTGACCCTTCCCTGCTTGGAGCGCTAAGCAATGTAACAACAGTCCTCATATCTAAACCGACTTGTTCCATCTTATCATCAACTTGACCTATTTGAGTGTTTACTTGTTGACCTAGTTGGTCAACTTTAACATCCACTTGTCCTACTTTAGTTTCCGCTTGTCCTACTTTAGTGTTTACTAGGTCAACTTTAGTTTTTACTTGTTGACCTAGTTGGTCAACTTTAACATCCACTTGGGTCAATTGGCGGCCATAATTATCTATCTTTTCATCCAATTGTCCTAAATGAATCTCATATTCCTTGATATTATCATGCAACTGGTCCATTTCTACATCCAATGCATCCCGTTATTCCAACTTTCCATGATCCAATGATTTCTTCAAAACGACGGTCAACTAAAGCATTAATGTATTCCGGACTTCCCGACAAATCTAAACCTATAATCTGCCCCTCTAGCACTAGATCGGCTATATGCCCGGCACTAAACTGAGTCGCCTGCATAAAATGCTTAAAACTAACCAACCTGCCCTCTTCCTGCAAGGCTACCACACGTGCACTTCGACTACTCCCCACCCCTTTCAATTTTTGCAGTGCTTCCTCTGTAGCCACTGACACATCAATGGGCCCCAACTCTGCCATGTTTTAGTGGAATGATATACACTATATGCAAACAAGTCCAAAAACAATAAGGAATACTCAATCAAAATATAGTCAAATAAATACAAATATATCAAAGGCTTTCAATGAGTTTCCTTCTAGAAACTCACTGAAGCAAATGAAAGACAGCCCACATTGGTATGTCCACTACAAAACACCAAATCTTACACCAAAATAAATAGGAGTGCCAACTCCTCATACTCAGTGAATGAAAAAATATTTAAACATATGCATGCTCAAAATAATGAAACACTTAATTGAACCTAATGCACGCGCGTTACCGCAGTCAACGTGTTCTAGTTTGAATAATCAGCCACATCTATTAGCGAAAAAGAAAGAGAACAAGACCCATCTCTAGAACAAGTGCAACACGTGTTACCACACAGTCAACGCGTTGTTGCAACTTCTCTATTAATCTTGCACTATTTCAATTTACGACTAATCATGAATAGGGCACTAAGGAAACCCAGGGTGGGTCTGGGGGAGAAAAAAAAATCAATTATCAATTGTGCCCGGAAAACAAAGTCAGACCACCTGTATTCAACATAAATAAATCTTAAATTAACACAGTTTCCCGTGCCTGGAGGAATACAACACAGAATACAAACTAGATTTTAGAATCGACCACGTCGAGGAGTTAATAACTCCGAGTTCAAATACAAACAGGAAATAGTCTGTCTCGAGATGGTAAACTGCATCAAAATTTAACTCACTCGCTCAACATCATGAACAACCTTCAGTCTATCATTCAGACTTCTCAAGGATGAACATAGGCAAGTTACCATTTAATTAAATTTCAAACAATAGCATAATTGTGAATGGAGAAAACAGACAGGATATACAAATCATTAACTCAGTTCAAAAGGATTGAAGGATGTCTGATTACTTGTCGCGGTGACAACACCATGGCATCCGCATGAATACTATAATATATCGCAGTGACAACACCATGGTGTCGCCATGAATGTGGCTTGCCTGACTGACAAACTATCAACTGAGCAATCAGAATCATGTATTGGACAACCAAAATGTAGGCAAGTACGTCTGTATTAATCCAGAAAATCGACAGGATGAGCGATTATTTTTAGCCGACCAATTGACAGCCGACAAATTGGAATATCACGAATACCACGACATAAATGGAACTATGCAAATTAGGGACAACCATTCAAAAAAAATATATCTTGAAACACAAAGAAAAAACGGGTTTCCCTTTTATCAGGATGGGGAAAACGTTAGCAGAAGACAAAGTCACATTGACCCGCGAGCAATCTGAGCATTTACTATTGTATTTCAACGCCCAATTGTATTCCAACTACAGATTTCTCATAAACGTCGACAAAATCTCCAATCCCAATCCAAAGACCCATAAATACTAACACATAGCAGAAATCTCACACAAAAATCAATCTCTGAAACAATACAATTCAATCGTACAGAAACACATAGACAACATCACACAGTAACACCTGGAGTGACAATGGACAAAAACTTCCATAAAAATTTTAATCTCCCCAATATACAAGCTCTATATGATAACCCAGTAAAAATATTTGAAAATTGTATAACCCTGCCAGGCTCAAATTATTCAATATCACTGAGTCAATTTATCCGGTTGTTACCAATCTATTGACCACGAACGGCCAAAATGCCACTACTAAGAACACTTCGCGTTTATCACAGGACAATAATGCTGTATACACGTCGACACCAAATGCAATAAATGAATAGAGTAAATCCACTCAAGAACTGTTGACTAGTTCAACTGGCTAAATACCAGGAATATATTTAATAACACGGACCGAATTGAGCATATCGAGTCTCTCAAAGAGGCGAAACGATTAATTGCCACATTACACAGATCTATATACATGTATATGGCCGTACTCTAATAACACAGCGCGCCTATCACAGGATAATAATGCTGTATATACGACGACACCAAATTTATTGAATGCATACGAACGATACACTGTTTACGAGAAATGTTGGCTAGCTCAGCCGGCTATATACCCTACATGTATATCACACAGACCGATGTGATCATATTGTCAAATTTCACTATCGCGTAGCTAGCCTATCAGCCGAGACAAAGAAAAACCTGTCTACCACAATCCACAGCCTGCCAGCCGTGAAAGGATTTATACAGAATTATCGCGACCAGAATAGCCCAATATCAGGATGACCGAGTCCCGGTAAAACAATTCTACATACAAAGCTGTGCAAAGCCGGCCAAGAAAACAGGGAAGGTGGGGAACGCGAAGAGAGAGGACAAATGGCCGACTTCCACCCCGCGTTTGTTTACCGGAAATTTTTCAGATTTTCAGGCATAATTGGGTTCTCAACCACTCAAATAAATTAGTTTTGCTTCTGACAACAGATGTCGTAGAAATAGGTGTGCCCCGCCTAGCAACACCTAGCACGATATAGGCCTAAAATATCCCCCATTAAAATCTTCCCTCCAACCAGCCCGAATTCTATATAAACGTCTTGTTCGTTCTAAGTCCCAACCCAGTCTGACGATCTCAGAGCATGCAAGTTCAAGCTTCGGGCCAAAACTGGTTTGAGCGGGTTCTGAAGAAATAGCCCGGATGCAATCTCCTGGCATGTACGATTTATTTCACTATACCAGGGATTAACGAGCGTATATAGCTATCTCTACAACAATACATTCGATTCAATCATCCTCGTTGAAGTTTTTATATCCATGGTCGTCAAAATGTCGTGGAATCATGTTGTTAAATTACATACCAAATAGAATTCAAATAGGAATTGACAATGTGTGTGATGACCGTTGTAGACAAGTATGGTCCATCCGAAGTTCAGTAATGGACTCTGGAAAGGGAACCCAACGTGATGGACAAAATAATGGCCGACTATCTTGTCACTACGAACTGCGAGGGTCTTCAGTCACATGCAATGTAGTGAGGTCATACTCAGAGAGCTACTCTGTTCACTCTAAGCACATTTCCGGTTTAATGTCACCGGATTCTTTACAGAAGAGGAACAGAAAGTTAAATCAACCAATAGAAGTGAAGCAGTGTACATGGAATTTATCCAAAGGGACATCTGAGATAGTGCCACACTGGGTCAGCGTCTGAAATCCGAATTTGTCTCATTCTTTACTACACCCACATGTGTAAAGTTGGGTATCACTTCACGATAAAAGATGTTACCTCCGAAGACTCCGGTTTCCTCTAATCAGCGCTAATATTCTTTCCCGCCACCGGTACCGAATCCAGCCACAAGGTGAGCACAACCGACTACGTACTTACGAATGCTGTAAATTGCGATAATAACTGAGTAGGCTGTGTTGAAGGAAAGTGTATGAGGCGTAATTCTATCCTAAAACAGCCAAATAAATTTGAAAATCTGCGTCAAGATTAAATTGATATTAGTGAACCTGCCCCTCTGGTAAATATTTGGATGTCTGAAATATTTCAGTTTCCCAGTTTATGGGCGGCCATGCAAGTAGTAGGGAGGGAGTAAATTCGGTAAAATTTCACCCGGATGTAATGACGTCACTTCCGGTTTATGGTGGAGGTCATGAGGAGGTGTGCGCAGGAGTATTCTGCCCAGGTATGACGTCACTTCCGGTTTGGGTGAATGGGGCGTGACTTGTGAGGATGATATGAGATGTACTGACCTGTCTGTGGGGGATGTCGTTCATCTCCGTGTCTTTTCGGTGAGAGGAGCATGTACTGGGGGTTTTCCCCACCATGTCGTTCACTTCCGTATTTCTTCGGTCAGGTCCGTGGGAGCTTGTACTGATCTGTCTGGTGAGGTATCAAAGTGAAGCATTCGTGAAGGGGCATCCAGTCATGGGTGGGTGCATGTAAAATTAGGATTTTTCCCCGAAACTATAAAAAGCGGAACACGGACTTTACCCCTAAAATAGGGGAAAACACCTATCAACCCTAGTCAAAAGGGCTAATATCGGTCCCCGGGCTTATCGGGGCCTGCCTATCAAGTCATGGGGTGGGTGCATGTAAAATTAGGATTTTTCCCGAAACTATAAAAAGCGGAACACGGACTTTACCCCTAAAATAGGGGAAAACACCTATCAACCCTAGCAAAAGGGCTAATATCGGTCCCCGGGCTTATTGGGACCTGCCTATCAAGTCAATGGGGTGGGTGCATGTAAAATTAGGATTTTTTCCCGAAACTATAAAAAGCGGAATACGGACTTTACCCCTACAATAGGGGTCTGTATTATACAATATAAGGGAAAATGCCTGTATGGGGTATGGGGATGGTCAATTTTTTTTTCGTGGGCTTTACTATGGCTTGTGGGGTCGCGTTTTTCTCGTCTCGCCAAGAAAATGACAATGGGAAGGGTCCCGGAGCGAATCGGTGAAATTTTTGGAAAAAGTCACCGAGGTCTGTATATAGGCCCATACTGGCAGCCTATATGGGGGTATGGGTTCAACCTGGGAAATTCACACACGTTCATTGTGAGATGGGCTGTTTGGATTTGTTTTTCACGTCTCGTCATTTAGAACACGATGGGAAGGGCCTATACTGCATGGCTATGGGTGTATAGGTTCATACGGGGTGGACGTTTTGGCATTTAGGTGGGCCACTAATGGTCCGATGGGGTCGAGTGAGGTATAAATGTGAAGCCTATGTGAGGGGGCAACCGATGGGGTGGGTGTGGGGTAGGAATATCGTCATTCTGCGCATGCGCAATAGACAAAGTGTATGGAAATAGACGTTTTGGGATCTAGGGGAGCCACTAGTGGGCCGATTGGATCGAGTGAGGTATCAATGTGAAGCCTATGTGAGGGGGCATCTGATGGGGTGAGTGCGGGGTTGAAATATCGTCACTCTGCGCATGTGCAGTGGACAAAAGTTATGGGAATAGACGTTTTGGGGTCTAGGTGGGCCACTAGTGGGCCGATGGGATCGAGTGAGGTATCCATGTGAAGCCTATGTGAGGGGGCTAGACTAGGGTGTCGTTTCCATTCTGCTGCGCAGGTCACGTGGGTTGTGACGTCACTTCCGGGTTTCACCTCCAAACCCAGAAGAGTTTCAATGTTCTCTTAGACGTCCGGATGTTCAACCTCCGGGGTTTTTCCCGGCCCGGCCCGGCCCGCCCCGGCCGCAGCGCGCGCGTGCGGGTTCTCCGGCTGCACGCGCGCGCGCGCGTCATCACCGGCAGTGCGCGGATGAATGTCGGGTCAAAAGGTCAAAGGTCACATCCAGGTCAAAAGGTCAAGGTCTCCCTTTCGGCAAGGTTCGGAGACAATGTTGCGGCATCGATATACAGAGCTTGAACCCCAAAAGGGGATTGTAAATTAACCTGGGAAGGATGGGCAGTTCCATTTGGACCAATCAGCGGTCGAGAAAAAGAGCCAATGAGCGATCGATAAAAAATTAATGGACGGGTACTATTCGCTCACGTCACCATACATCCGGGTACTGGCATGCATCGCTACGTCGCGCCTACATCCGGGTTCTTGTACACCCCGGGTAATGTTTTCTGGACATGGATGGTTGCCTTTGGCGGCTCCATTCTAGGCCACTGATTGGCTATGCAAATTGTTCAAAGCCAGTTTCATGCATTATGCTCATAGAAAACACACAAGACAGGGTTTTTTGGTGAGATCTCATTTTGTTTTATTCAGTAACAACAACAACGTGAGAACAACCACGTGAAAACTGAAGCCCAGAACAGGGGGGCTTGTACATTGAAAGAACTGAAGCCCAGAACAGGGGGCTTGTGTACATTGAAAGAATTTAAGCCCAGAACAGCGGGCTTGTACATTGAAAGAACTTAAGCCCAGAACGGGGCTTGTACATTGAAGTGATGGGCGGCCCAGTCATATACGAGTACATCGCGGTCCTCGGCCTTGGGGTACTCGTCAAACATCTGTACGATGGTAGATAAGGATCTTCCCCGGCATCGATGGTACAGGTAAAACAAGCAATATTGTCCGCACACGCCACTGGTCAGGCTTTGCAACGTTTGACTGTTCCAACACCACGTCTCTGTGCCTTGATCCATGAAGTCTGTTAAATCGGGATGGAGGGTGGCAGACCGTACGGGTCAAAGTATTCGCCCTGCTGTTCTGTCAAGTACACGGCCACCCAGTGTTCACCGGGCCGATCCATCGGGTCCGTGTTGAGAACGTAAGCAGCCGGATACATACGGTCTAATGGAAACACATCTCGGGCGAACACCCCTTGAAAGACCCTACGTGTCTCTGGGTCATTCTCCAGCACGGTGGTTATCTGGTCTGTATCCATGTTAAGTGGAGAAGTCACACAGGACGTTGCGCGCCTTGTCCACTTGAATGATGTTGTCAAACTCGGCGTAGCAGATCACATTGACGGTGGTCGCCAGGGCTCGTGCAAAGTGGATTTCCAACCGTAAATTGCCTTGCTTGGTCAGGGCCAGCTGATGGTAGTTTCTCTAAGGTGGGGGTCAGATCGAAACAGAACAACGTGTATCCGTTCCCGTAGTCCTCCCGACTGATCACTTATTCCACGCCCCCGTCCTGGTTGATTTGACCGGTGGCTGTAAACTGATAGGCTCGAATGAAATTTCCGCGCCCAAAGTTCGGTGTTAAGGCCGTGGCAGGGACCTGTTGTCCGTCCACATGCAGGGCCACAAAATTGATGCCGAAATGTTTAAAGTCAAACGAGTTCTCTGGGTAGGCTCCGCTGAAACTGGTATTTTTCCACACAGGCCAGGATCAAACGTTTGGGTAGTTCCCCCAGGAACAGGTTTTCTTTGTTGGCGCTCATATTTCCAGCAGGCACAGAAAACACTTTGGTTTGCACACGTCTGATAGGGTACTGGACAGGTTTTGTTTCCAAGGCTTTGAGGTGTCCTAATTGAACGGCTGGATTCGGTTTCACTTTTCGGACATACAGGACTGCGTCTTGGATGACCGTCCTTATGACCGCACATGCCCCTCTACGTTAGTGGCCATCAAGGCGAAGGTCGGGAGGCGCCCGTATCCAGTCGGATTTTGATGGGGATCTTTGTTCAACAGGTACCGGTCTTGCATGAACATGTCTGCATGCAGTCGACCCATCGCCCTCCACCGAGGCACTGTTCGCAGTGAAAGCCTTCCGTTTGTTACTCCCCATTGTCCAGCCGTGTCCATGTGCTCGGCCGTGTCCCTGTAGAATAAAGCGGTTGTCAGCTGAGATTTTTTAGCCTCTCGGCCATACGACAACAGTGTCTCGATGTAGGCTCGATAGGGGGTACGTGTTGGTGGAGTCACTGGTGAGTTTGTCGCTGAGAAAAATATCCACCTGCTGAAACATCGAGTGCAGCCAGAGATTCGTCGGGCCCACCGTTGCTTGGTCAGCGATTCTGGTGCCAGCTCCATTGGCCACCTTGGCTTTCACATACAAGTAGGTATGGGCTAAATCCACATAGGCCGTATCCGCATTACTGATGGTGAACTCGATGGGCCCGGTTTCGTTGATGCTGGAGAGCGGGAGATGCTCCACCCACATAATCCTTGTTCGGCACTGGTTTGTGTGGGCGGCACGGTCCACAAATCAAATTCACTGTTGGTGGAGGGGCAGGACTCGGCGTGGATTAAGGACATGTTTTAAGAAAGATATCCCGGGTCTTCTTGGATGTGCGTCGTCGCTGGGTCGGTCGTCGACTGGTGCGTGGTCTCGGTGGGGCAGCTCTTTTATTCCCTACGGTGCGTCGTGCTTTGGCCACCAAGACGCCTCCCGCTTCTTTGGCCCGCCGTTTCAAGGCTTCTTTGGGTGCCGTACCCCCCAAGACATCACCGGCCACTTGCAGTCCACTGCGTACCGCTTGTTTGCCGATTGCTTTCACCCCACGCGTCACCAAGGGCGGGAACGTTTTGACGATGCTGCCGAGTATGTTCCCCAGTCCATGTCCTCGTTGCATGCGTGCACCGCTAAAGACCGGAAAGCCACCCCCGGCCTGTTGGGCATAATAGTCAGCATAGCTGCGTGCATCGCACTCGTAAGGTACTTTCATTATGCAAAGTGGGGAGCACGTGCTTGTCGAAAATGAAGTGTCAGCACCACTTTTCTTCGTTCGAATGCCACCGGTCGTCCCGTGTCATCTCTTATATCCACCGTGATCGTGTTGATGTCAGTTTGTCGTACGGACGGGTACATGATATGGTTGAAACTGTGGGTGACAGTCGCCACGTCTTTCAATGGGGACCACCCGTAACAGAGGTGTGTTGATATCGCCCACGATATTGGTTGTCCACCACGTCCGAGTAGACGTAGAGTCCGTACATACCCGACTTCATATCCATCGGCATCGCCATGGTGTTGGGTGGGACCAGCGGGCGTCTGTAGATCGAAACCCAGCATTTGCTGCTAGTGTAGGACTGAGTTTCACATTCACGGTATCGGTGAGGGTAAGCTGTGCCTTGTCGTTGTAGCGTTGACATCGAAGAACACGTTTCTCTTGAAGCGCAAGGCTATCAGGCGTGCTGCTATCCGTCACCCCATGAAAACGCTATCATGCATCAGTCTTGACAGCCCACCCACCAAGACTCCTTGGGAGTATCGTAGTGGCCTTCGGGGAGGGTGAGTCGGGTGTTTTTTTCCTTCGTAGGTCACCTCGTGCCACACTTCATTGGCTCGCACGTTGTACCACGAGTAAGGGTATTGGATATCCACGAGGCCACATTCCCATCGTCCAGGTAAATGCAACGGTTGCGGTAACTGGGTGACGTACTTGGCCACGGTGTTGTCAGGAAACAAGTCCAGCGAACTGTTACTGGGTAGGGTGAGGTAAAACATGGCGACTGAGCTGTCCTGCTGCTGCTGTTGGTTTTAATAGGTGTTCCAGGCCTTGGGCAGTTGTGTCCGGCGTCGTGTTCGTCGCGTTGACTTGCTACGTGTCACGGCTCTGGAGATGTGGGGTGTCTTGATCAAGGGTGTTTTTTTATAGGCGCGAAAGAAAGTGCCCGTTGTGGTGGTGTTTTGGGGGTGACTCCGGTTCCCATTCGGCTTCCCAAGAAGGTAGTGGGCCACTCGGTGATTGCTGGGTTTGCTGCATAAAGGCCCAGCGGTGGGGGTTCCCCACCAATTCTGTATGGTACATGCATGTCTTTCAAGCCTTGAGCGAAGACCTCCCATCCTCGAGGATCGGTGTGCGATCTGCGTTGACGCATCAGATCATTCACTAAATCCGTCATGTGGGTGCCGGGGACCACCTGATTCTGTACCAGGAGTTCGCCTTTATCATTTTCAAAGTCATGTTAGGATTCTGTTTCATCCCGTTGTAATACCAGGCCAGCTTGTTTCTTGAACGGGCAAATTTTGCACTCTTCAGCACTTCGTCTTCCACCCACTGTGGGGCTGTGGGGGCTACACCCGGCTGTTGGGCGGTGCTGAGGTCAGCGGTCTGTCACGTGGTGGTGGTGG
Organism: Hanleya hanleyi; assembly: GCA_036873755.1. Classification (NCBI taxonomy): domain Eukaryota; kingdom Metazoa; phylum Mollusca; class Polyplacophora; order Lepidopleurida; family Hanleyidae; genus Hanleya; species Hanleya hanleyi. The sequence continues at coordinate 25,768 of JAVTVY010053816.1, forward strand.
TGTTGGTGGTGGTGGTGATGGTGGTGGGGTAGAGAGGGTTTTGTATTGGTCCATGAACGTCATGTACCGTTGAAGCGTCTCATTGTACCGTTGTACTTTCTCACTGTCCTTAACCCCGGTCTCTGTAAGATCTGTTGCATCTCTCCATTGAGGGTGTTTATGGTCTTCACCGTAGGTGGGACAGGGTAGGGCGATTGGAAGTTTTGAAGGAACCGTGGTTCGACGAGGACCATTTTTTTCGTGTGGTTCATTGTCGGCCGAAGAGTCCACCCAATACTGGACCCAACACGGAAGCGGCCAACGGTGCTAAGATAGCCCCGAGAAAGCCGCCTTTCTGTAGCACCTTTTTCTTTTGTGTTTGAGACACTCGCTTCTGGACTAAGGTTCTTAGACCTGTCTTATGCTTGGCCAACTTGGTCTTCTGAGCCGGAGTCAGTGGTACGTTGCCTTTTAACAGGTTGTACCCGATCTCGCACAGACGGCGTACAAGGTCAGGGTCCGCACCGCGTACAATGGTTCGGACTAACTCGGGTGGGGCCGTCTTCAATACACGGAGCGTGGGAGCGTGCTTCCGTACTCGCGCAGACATCCTGTACAACTAATACTAGAACCCACAACTCTGCCCTTTTTATCCACCTCACAGACAAAGTCAACCCTGCTGTGGTATTCATTCTTTTTATTATTCCCCATCATCAAACACACAGACCCCAGCTGGGGGCGCCACTGTGGGTGTGTTTACATTATTTTTGCATGTACACGTGATGGGTCTCTCCGGGAAAGATGCCGGTCCGTAGTCGAAGGTGGTCGGGGGTGGCTTGCTTGAGGTCGAAGAGCATATACCCGTGCTGAGGGGTTGTGGCATCTTTGAAGGCTTCCAACGCAAACGGTGTGTGGCCGGGATACATCTGTCTCGCCAGGTGCAGCAGTTGAGTGGTATCTCTCGGGTTTTTGAAGACCACCAGGTAGTGGGCATTTAAGCTGATATTCCGATGTTCTTTGTTTTACTGAACAGATTCTGCACAATGTAGATGATGCCAGGCAAAATGATGAGTAGCTGCCTTTGGTAAAGTTGGGGTGACCCGTGCATCCGTCTCCGCCATGAGATCATCCAGAACCACCAAGGTGTCGGGTTCCAAATCGGCCAGGTTGGGTAGGCCTTCCACGAACGTGATGTGGGGCATTGCTGCATGCGCTGCCTACCATTCTCCGTAACACCACACGACTCGGGCAATGGGTGGGGTGATCATGCTGTCGGCGTGTTGAAGGAGCTTCCTGACGAAGTGCGTTTTGCCGGAACGCGTCGGTCCTGCGATG
>JAVTVY010053817.1:0-25100 GCA_036873755.1 Hanleya hanleyi
AAATAATAATCATCATGTACCTTTTATGTACCCAGAGTAAAATAATTAATGTCCAGGTATGCCCGATATGTACCCATTAAAACACGAGAATGTGAAAGCAAAGACACAGTACCTTCAACATACCTATATATATGGAAAATCATTTCATTTAGAGTTTTTGTACCGGTACCTAAACTGTAGCTCATTCACCCAGCAGTCTGATTAAATTCATACATGTACTGTAGGCCTAGGCCTACATATATGCTCAAAAATTAAATATACCAAAAAGATAACCCCACCAACGAAAATTTAGTATTGAATATATGCCATTCTACATCCTTGAAGATTTACCACGAACACTTAATTCAGAATTAACATTAAAGCTGGTTTCAAGAATCTAGCATTTTGTTTGTAAATTTATCATTCTGAATCTGTTATTGAATACTTGTCTTTGTGACCTATACGTACATTGTAAATATTATAAGCACATTTAACTGGTCTTGGCAGCACAATATTGACTTGTGTTTCTCGTGAGTGAAAACAAATTCAGTGTTTTTTTTTTGTTTTTTGTTTTTGTTTTTTTTTTAAACAAATAAAAATATGAAATCTAAATAACTCAACTTAGTAAAATTATTCCACTATCCTTCAAAAATATCGTTTTTGTTTTTCTATGAAATAATGTCCTTAAATTGGAATAAGTTATAGAAAATATTCAGTTTCTAAAACATAGTAACACGGATATTCCCACAGGAGTTGTCTTCCCTGCAGGTGGCACTTTGCGTGTGTCTGTGTGTCTCGCTGTTGTTGTTGCAACTCGCGATGTGTTGGAACTTTCAATCAAGTCATGAGAAATTTGATATATGTTGATAGAAGAGGTCAAAAATGAATACTACTACTACTGTATTATGAACTATCAACGACGTAGATGATCTTTTTATAAATGTTCTGCTGTGCTGACGGAGAATTTTCGCTGGTAAGATAAAATGGGCCAATCGGCTGATTTGCCGCTTCTCTCCCGCGGAGATGTCTCGTGCTGCCAAGCCCGCCAATTTGACTTTCGCTGTTTCAGTGATTGACGGGTTTCGTGTTGTGTTTCTTCAAGGATTATCGGTGTCATAAATGGACACTTTTTTATTACAATTGGAGTTGGACAAACATATGAGAAAACATCGACGACTGCCAGTGTGAATCATGTCAGATGTGCTTCCATAACAACTGGTAAGTTTAATTTGCGTCTGTGGTTTTGTCATTTTCTATCCCACTTGATCCAAGTTCGTTATCAACAACAACCAAGTTTAGTAAAATCCGTTTGCGTTTGGTCTCAATTGCAAAACATTCTCCAACATGTTCGTTTATGCAGAAGTCAAGCGACCCCCCCCTCCCCCCCCACACACGCAATATTAGAGAAAAATTACCTGAATCCCAACAATAAACAGGACTGAAAACTTGTGGAAGCCCCACCCCCTGGGGCATAAACTTGTGTGGATTCCCAGTAATATTCCCCAACAAAGCCGGACTCTTGCCCGAGGGGGGAGGGGGGAGAGAATGGTTTGACTACTGCATTAGTTCCTGAACATTAATTTCGACAACATATTCTTACGAAGATACTGTGCATTTTAATGTGTGAAAATTTAGGTCTGAAATATGGACAAAAATGTCATCAGAATATTAATTTTATTCATTTGCATTTTATTTTCAGGTAGGCCTATATCGGTGTACATCCTGGAACTGATACTGGGTGAATTTTGGGAGAACATTATGAACTTCGGAGTGTCTGGAGTTGTGACATGAGACATTGATCCATATTTCGCAAAGATAGAGCACTGTCCTGAAAGTTTGCCGAAAAGGAAAAAGTACATTCATAAGACATGGACAAAATAATTATATTATTGAAAGGATAAAGATTTTTATATAATCACGACAGTTCTGGTTCAGACTGAAGTGTGCTATATTCATAATTAAAAGGAAAAGATTTCTTCCCAGATCATGAGATGAACTTCAAGCTGTTCCAACCTTCATAAAATACAAAATTGTGAATAATATGTTTTTTTTAAATAAACCTTGCAAAAAATGACAAAACTATCTTAATTATTTATTTCTTGTTATGCTGTCTGGATATGCACTGTCTAGTATACTATTTATAATTGAAATGAAATTTGATGTGCTTTGGTGCTAATTACAAAGGAATTGTTGTTTTTTTAAATCACTGGCTGTCATGAGACATGTTGTATTGACTTTAACTAAACATACAATCAAAATTTCCTTGCAATGATCTCTCAATTCCTGATGTCTTCTTGTCATTTAGCTAGATTCTGGATGGCTGGGATTCAATTCCTGCAGACTTGCACCTTCACAAGACCCTCGGCTGGCCATGACAGTTTTTTTCTACTGGTAAGATTCTTCAAAATTGTATTTAGCAAAGTGGAATTTCCTTGTAACAATCTTGCAAATTATGAGCAATAAATTGCATAATATATTTATGCGATGTTGACAAGCACTATGCCTTTGACTGTGACACTGCCTCAATTTAGTTTTATCTGCACTTTTCAATATTCGAAAGAAGTTTTTCATATATTGGACTTAGAACACAGAATCACTGCAACAATGTGTCCTAAAAGAAATACCAAACCGAGGAAATAGTACAAGAGACCGGACAATAAAAATTGAATCACTTTTAACACTTAAACACTAAACGCAACTTCTTGGATCAATTGAAAATTGTTGTTGACATTCATTTTGCTATAATGCTATTATTTTCATCAAATGATAACATTTCATCCATCATCAATGTCGTCACCTGTGCTATACCATTTCTTGTAGATGGAGCTTGTGAAGGTAACAAGTGGAATTTCCCAGCCATCACCAAAACAGAACAGTGTGCTCATGTGCTTCTATTACACTATTAGTCAATCATACCAAGTAAGACCATTACAAATCAGTTCATAGCTCGATATGATCATCCTTAGTTCCATGTGTAAATCCATTCCTTACTTACCAAAGAAAAAAATGCCCAAAGTATACCCGAAGTGTACCCAGTGTGTATCTAATGTTTGGCTTAAATGTACCCAGTGACCCTTGAGTGTACCTTTAATACGGTTACTATCATAACCCATGTTTAATAATGTATACCTAAAGTGTACCTTACCTATATCTAATGTGACCTTATTGTCTACCTCCCCTATACCTTGTGGGAACCTAAATTATATCTAATGTAAACCATTTGGAATCCACCAGTTATACCTTTATATGGGAACCTGATATGTATCAAATATGAACTTTATTTATATTAGAGCTGTACTGAAAGTGAACCTCAACGTCCGTTATTTTCAAACCTTTTTCAACCCTTTTTCAACTGTACACTACCCAAATTGTACCTTGGGGTCTGAGAACTGTCTAGTCTACCCAAACTGTACCTTCCAATTATACCTCAAAAAGTACCCAAATTGTACTCTACTTAATTAAACAACTGGATACTCTTTTACCCTACCCAAAGTGAACCTAAAAAAAACTCGGGGAAATTGTACTCGAACTGTACTCCAACTGTATCTTTTTACAACTACTCAAAGTGTACCTAATGATACCTTCAATGTACCTTTTGAGAACTATACCAAAACTGTACCTACTGAAATGGTATAAAAATTAGTCATGCAGCATTGACCTACCCAAACTATACTCAGTGTGTACTCTATCAAAAATGCACCTGTGTGTATTGACAAACAATGGTTTGTTACCCGATACCCATGGGATACCTGTACCTTTTAGGAACCTCAAACATGCCAAAACTGTACTTTTCATTTTTTTTTTGTTAAAGTCGACGTTCCAAATTAGCGGTACCAGAAGTAGCATCATTTTGTACCTTTGGCATACCATAGGAATACCTAAAGTGAACTGGAGTTACGCTCTAAAAGTGTACCTTTTTTGTACTTTATTTCGGTAAGGGTACAGACAACATATAATATGATGTTCCCATGCCACATATGTTCTCATGCCACATTGGATTTTATAACCTGTGATGTGTTCAACCAATTGATGTGAGGAAAATAGTATTCATTGCAACATTTGAAAAGAGATAACAGGGATAATTGTAAATGATTGATGGCATACATGCATTTGCTGTTAAAAAATTGTTGCAATCAAAGTGCAGTCTATTGCCATATACACTTGATGCAAATTTGTTGTCTGTTATTCAAAGTTTAATCACGTACACACTCTCATGGAAACCAAATATACCCCCTCTCTCTGTGGTAGACTTTGTCATTTACTGTACTTACAATAATTGAATTTGAATTACACCTACAGTGCATCACTGTTGTCTATGTAAGTATACACCTCTGTTCAAATATAATGGTTTTCACTGTAGGAAATGCTCTTCTGTGTATGTTTGTACACAGCTTTTCATTTTTGATGAAATTAATTCCTGGTATTAAATTAATTTCATTTGATCAAACAATAAATTGCCTTTATTCGAAATAATCGACTTGTTTTCTATGTACATGTAGGCTATACTAGTTCCACTGCCAGTGGATATCCACTGCCAGTGGATGCCCACTGACAGTGCAGTTCCACTACCAGAAGATGCACAGCTCCACTGCCAGTCCACTGCCAGTGGATGCACAGCTCCACTGCCAGTCCACTGCCAGTGGATGCACAGCTCCACTGCCAGTCCACTGCCAGTGGATGCGCAGCTCCACTGCCAGTCCACTGCCAGTGGGTGCGCAGTCCCACAGCCATAACCTAGTATTGGGAAAATGAATATTCATGAGTATGCTAATGAGCTACAACTGCCAGTGGACTTCCAGTTGCACTGGCAGTGGACTTCCAGCGTTTCAATTATGTAAATGAGCCAAGCAGGGGAGATGCAGTGGTCAGGACTGCAAATGACTGCAAGCTCCACTGCCAGTGGACTGGCAGTTCCACTTCACTGTTGACTGCATTTCCACTGGAAGTTGCACTGCACACCCACTGCTGGATTGCAAGGGCGTAGCCAATTTATCAGCCTCAGTATTACCTTTGATGCCCTTCAGTTATAACGCGATGAGTATAGCCTACAGTTTTTTTGAACTCATTAAGTTCGTTATTATTCACAGAATCCCATAAAGGTTGAAACAGCTTTCTTACATAAGTACAGAGTGTCTGAAATCGCTATATGGGATTCCAACAGGATCAACCTCATGATATGGGGTTGCCTTAGCCATTTTACAAAATCCCATCTTCCGATCTGGAAACATCAGTGTAAACCGTTGACAGCCTAGATTTGTCCTTACTCATGCTGTGCATGTTTTATTAGCTTTCTATTACCGTGGACATTATTGCTATTATTATCTACAGTCCACAGGATGTGCCCGGTACCACGCTGACTGCTGTTATATTTGGAAGAATAGGCTTCATAAATAATAAATTGGGGAATAAACTTTAAACACCTATCATGTCTGAAAGCAAATCCATGTTTTATCCCTCTAGCTGCCGTACAAACGGAAATTGAGGATGTGATGTCAAATTACCTTCCCTAATTTCCGTGATGACTGGGTTGAGGAGACGCGACTAAGGAGACAACATGTGTCGCTTATCAAACCAATGCTCGTTCAAAGTGGATATATACCGATATAATTGGCGGAAAATATTTAAAATACCCTCTCCGATGATTATAGGCGAAGCGTTTTGGAGTCATGGGGAGGTGATAGATGGACATACTCCTACAAAACAAATCACACTTGTGAGCGTGCTCAATCTCCGTCTTCTTTTATAACATTAATAAAACACAGAATATGGGGTCATTCGGCCAGAGTTATAAACTCATCAGGTTAACACTTGGTCTCGGATCAATGATAATGCGAATGATGTTGATGAAATAAAAACAAGGAGAAATAAATACATTGCGTTAGTTGCGTTGGAGTGATTGTTATATGAAAAGAATGATTCGTATCAGTTCGGGGGTTATCTGATCGGATATACTTTTACATCCGCCTCCTTGCATAGGCGTCATTGGCATGGATTTCTTGCAGGGAATTACCTGAAGAAGGGAGTACTTGCGGCAAAATTATTGCACCTTCTCCCTCCCCCCCCCCTTTCCTGGCGGGCCTGCGAAAGAGCGAATGGACCAATTCACGAAGGAACAAAGCGATCAAGCAGGGGGAGAGTTTGAGAGTCGGTACCCCCTCGCAGCGCTAGCGGGTTTTTTTCAAACGTCACTGAAATAGCGCTCACAGAGAGAATCAGAAAGGGTTTTGTTCCCGATACACAGGCAAGCCGTCACCAACCAGTACTACTCAGTAACTGGTTGGCTACTGGTTGATGGAGAACTGATTGGTACTGGTAGGAAAGGTCCCCTTGCAGTACCGTTCAGTCTTCAACTGATCAGTACCAACCGGGTACTGATTGGTCACCCATTGGATCCTATGAATTTTCTACTGATTGGCTACCATGCAGTTACCAATGAGTTACCGCTATGTTACCATCCCACTTTTTCTAACTTGGTACCTGTTGGTAACAATGCAGTAACATTTCAGTACCTTGATTGGTTACAGCTCAGTTACTGAACGGCTACCAATCAATTCCTGCTTACCTCCCAGTACCTCTTGGTACTGGTAGGTACTGGTAGGAAAGGTCCCCTTGTGATGCAATTCAGTTGTCAAGTTGGTCACCAATCAGTAATTGAACAGTACCAACCGGTTACCAATCAGTTACCACACATTTCATTTATAGGAGCCTGCATGGTACGGCAAAATTGGGATCGTTGTGGCTACCAATTGATTTACCAATCGGATACTGGAAAGAATCTGGCATATACTACCAAGTGGTGACTGATTGGTAACTGCACGGTATTGTTCAGTCAGGACTTCATGGTACCAATCCTGAACTTTCTGTGCAGTACCAATAAGTTACCTGGAGGTTACCAACAGGAAACTGAATGGTACCAATTGGTACAGAAATGAACGGTGAAAGTTTGCCTGTGTAGCATATACACCACAGAACAGTGTAAACACTGTTTCCAGGTGATACAAGATGCATATCAAAACTCCGTATGTATCGGGTCATTCAGTTGGAATGTAAAACATGCAGAGACTGCAAGCTGGACTGACACAGCAGTTACTGAACGAAACATACAAATTCAAAAGTTATTCGTTCGTTAAGTCGAAACCTTGCTACGACGGTGTTTGGTTCGTTTTGGAAATTAAACTAAGTGTTTTAACATGTATTTAGTCAAATATTACAAGTATATTCAGATATGAAATTCCGTTTTTCCCCCTGACATTCTGTATGATCATGTCTTAAACGAGCGTGCTAAACAAAGACAAATAGAATTTCCCCACTCAATGTTGCCGTTCACAACAATATATTCGCGTTACAATGGGCCATAAACACCTGGTTCGCACGGTATATGTTGGATAATAGTACCTTCAACAATATATGTTAAAATTATTACAATTGGTAAGATTTTTTCCCCGTTTTTTAAAAGTATTTCAAGGTATACCGTTCGGCGGACATTTGAACGGGTCTCGACCGAAGTGAAGCCTTAGTCCAGTGGCTAAAAATATTATCTCATACACTGAACTGTGACCTCGTAAAATTATAATGTTACTTTGAACACGTTTGAAATAATATCAATGAACTGTATACGAGGTAATTTAGGTTTAATTTTGGAGTTTATTTAGTCCAGTGGTAAATAATGCACAAAGTTCGGAATTACCAGAACAATCAGAACGATTGAATGCAACCCACACAATGGAGCCACCGATGATGCCTTATGCACACCACCCTCAAACGTAGCAGGCGCAGTCCAAGCGACCGACAGACAGCCAGAAGTCAGAGTGTTCATCAAATTTCATCGTCAAATTTAACTTTCGTAAGTAGGAACTACGAGCATATGCTATCTCAAACAAGAATATCAGGGTTAGACTAACCAATATATTTCAATTTCGAAATGTGATACAGAGAAAATATTATATATATTGCTGATCAACCTAGATTGTGGCACAAGCCATTCTGGACAATAACGTCGACGAGTTCATTAATGGAAACAGGGATGTTGCATATTGCACACAGCTTTCGAATATGAATGAAATCCAGCTCAATAATCAGGGCTTTTCAATATCTTTCACAGAATAATAACACTATAGAATATGTAACTCTTATACCTCATGTCACGATGTTTGATGAATTTATCAATGTCCCATTAAAATCCTCGATAGACTGGCATCTTCATAATCGTTCATGTGGGACCTATGCTGGTAAATGCCAGCATTGAGGGGGAAGGAAGCCATCCGTCGAGGCGGGGGGACATTAAAGATGTTGTTTCGATTATATCGTATGTAGATTGAATATGCCCATGACGGAATCACAGTAAAAGTCCTCCGTTTTGACTAGTGTTTGCCTATTTTGTTGTTGTTTTTTTCTCTTTCTTTTTGATGCTCTATTTTCATCTGATTATTCTAATACGCGATCTCTTACTGAAATACAGTATCCAAGGATAATACGACTTTTTCCCTCGTTAGAACAGTGTGATTGGGTCATCATCACACGGGTTAAATCTAGTCCGTGACGGAATCACAAAACATTCGTGACGGAATCATGAATGCGCATTTTAAATCATCTCGATATTTATCAATTACACATATTCTTCAAAAAGTTATTCCTATGAAGAATTTATCACTTATGATGATAAATAAAGACTCTCAACTGTTATTTCGTCCAATGTATACAGTTCCGGTCAAATATATGTCTTTGCTACAGATGTTTTAAAATGGTATACCCTTCAGTAAAATGCAACTTTTCTTTATCTTGTCAATTATGATTTTCCAGTTGATCAGGTTTAGTTGTTAAAAGAAATTCTCACTTTAAACACATCTTCTGGGTTCTTGGCGTGTTCCCCGAGATGATAGGAAGCGAATAAAAAAAACAACTTGCCAGTATATGGCCTACGAAAAAATGTGGTGTGAATTTTCAACGAAAAAAGAGCGTTTTTTTTGTGACGTACGCTTCACGGGGAATTCATGATAGGCGGTGTAAGTTTGGACCGGCAACATATAAAGGGTCCTATTCCAGCCAGGTTAAAAATTGCGTGGCGGATGGAATGATGAAGGGGAGGGGAAGAAGGGAGGGGGAAGGGGGTGTATGTAATTCCGGAAGAAGAACGTTAACCCTAACAGGTCTTGTGGGGGCGGGGGGCAAAATGGCCCCCGCGTACCAAACTTTCTGAGCTATCTCCGGAACGACAAAAAATCTAGAGCTGAACCTCCGTGAATTCATAGCTTATCATATTGGGGTCATTTTGAACCTATTTGCATAACCCCCGAGCAGATGATCATGGGTGAATTCAAGATGGCGGCCATGAGGGGTACGAGAAAAGTGATGTTTTATCATATTTCTTCTGTACTTCTGCTTTTTCGCAATGAAAAGTGGGCAAAAACTATTTTATTTCACATCACATTAATAGTAACAGTAAACATATTTTCTTTATTGCACACTCAATGAGCATTCGGATTAATGTCACTGTTAATTGGATGCAACTTTTGACAAATATTATTGTACGGTAGCAGAAGTTTACAAAATACTGAATTGGAGAGATATGCAATTCTGAAAACATAGCAACTTTTAAATAAGCCTTTTATTTCAGAAACATGAATACTTAGAGGAATGTGATTATGACTAATGTAGACATGTACTGTTAGTGCATTCTATGCATTAACAGAATTGTAATGTCCATAATTTTGGAGATAAACCCTTTATAACCTGTTGCTATGATAACAATATTTCTGAAATCCCATTTAAATGCATATTATCCATAAAATACTGGTTAGCCTCTAATATTTTGGCTATGGAAGTTACCGATATTAAATTATCAATATCTGACTGGTTAGTATTGCGGTTTAGCCATTAGGCTAATATTTTTTAATTTTGAATTTACCACAACGCCTTAATAAGTCCTGAAATATAGATGCAGATTCGTTATAGATGCTGATTTGTTTGAGATTTCTTCTTTACAGCCCAATATGTTCCCATATGTACTTTTGACGACTGTTATACATGGATGTTCATGAAGTTACAAATATCTCCTGTTCATTTCTCCATAGATTCACAAATATTGTGAGCAGATGGCCAGGATCTGCGCATGATGCCTTCATTCTGACTAACAGCATGGTGGCGAGAAATCTACAGGCAGGGAGAGCCGAGGGATGGCTCATTGGAGACAGTGGCTATCCACTTAGGCCATGGCTCTTGACCCCATATGTCAACCCCACCCACGAGGCAGAGAAAGCTTATAACAAATCTTTCAAGACAACACGCTGTGTGGTTGAACGAGCTTTTGGAGTCCTGAAATCTCGATTCACTTGTCTCCACAAATCTGGTGGTGGCCTACCGTTTCAGCCTGCTACGTGTTGTGAAGTTGTGCTAGCAATATCAAAGCTGCATAACATGTGTATAGGGTTTCAAGTACCTGACCCTGAACTGCTTGAAAATGAAGCTGGAGATGATGATGTGACCTACAATGGGCTGTTGAATGATGGGAAAACAGTTCGGGCAGTTCTAACTGCTCAACGATTCTCTTGATTGTGTATGATGTAAACATGCTACCTGCTTTTTTCCTGGTCAGTGTATATAGAAGTGGTGTATGTTTGTCAAAAGTTGTCATTAGACATACATAACCTAGGGTTAGCTTGATTAGATTGTACCGGTACAGATGTATTGTCTTCATTTAGTAAACAAGGTCTCTAATCTCATTAGAATACACTTTTTAAAAGTTGGTTTCAACAACTGTTCTGGATTTATTTAATGCTGTGCACTTTATGTGCTCAATGGAGTCACGGAAATGTTGACCATGTGACTGCAGAGATCAATTTATTTGGGTGTCAAAGGTCAACTTCACACCAGCCATAAAGAAAGGTCCAGCTCATACTATGCAAACTGGTGGGTGCAAGGCATATGTGTTGCTGTGGACACATTCTTGGCTAATTTTTAGTAAAACACTAGCGATCAATGTGTTGAGCTGGACCGGATTTAGTGAACATAATTGAATCTTTGGAACGGATATGCACACAGATCATTGATCTTTTGGTCCGTACATACATTCATCAATGTCTACTGTATGACATGTCCAACTTGTTTTGATATTAATTCATAAGTTAGGATGATCAACTTATATCTTACTTCCGGAAGTTACACGAAATTGACATCATAAAAACTGATTATTTTTTCCCTCCATTTGTCCTCAAACTGCCAGGCTCTTATTTCGTTTTTATCCCTGTAATAATTCAATCACTTTTACACTGCCTTTCAATAGCGAACTCCCACTATAGCTGAAGTTAATCCCTGGACAATGCTGTCTTGCTCTGGGCCACCGTTACGTGATCTATGGGTTGTTCTCTTCATCTCTTCCCTATGTTTATAACATGGAACGGGATTTTGAACCGGTGATAACTGGTATAAATATGATATGGATAAAATTTTCCCGCCATTCCAGTAAAGGACCGACAAAGTTACATTTATGATAACCCTGGCAACCTCAGGTCGAAAATATACTAGTTATTCATTAGTTGAAAATGTGCTCCATGTTATGAACATATGGGAGAGACGAAGAGATCAATCCACAGATCATGGTGGCCCACGTGGTGTGCACCAGTGTTGCGGACACCCAGGCCAGACAGTATTGTCCAGGGATTAACTTGAGCTATAGTGGGAGTTCGCCATTCAATTAATTAAAAAGTTTTAATTCAATGATTTTCTTTCACCAACATCTCGAAGAGCAAACCAATTGCCAACAGTTTTAAACAATCAGAGCTGAAAATACGCAAAACATTTTTTGAATTGATTTAAATGATTCACGAAACACAGGTATTGACAGAAAATAACATTTTATTTTTAACTTTAGTCAACTATAACCCTTTAAAATAACTGAATTAAGTAGAATTTGACTTTTGAGAAATATGCTGAGAATGTGGAACATATTATGGCTATGTCAACTAATTATCCAGAATTGTCCTTTTTAGAGCATATCATTAAATCTGCTGATATTACAGCTACATTCAAGTATATATCACAAAATCATAGATTATGACACACAAAAAAGGGACGTAACTCTGTAAAATAAGGGCTGAGACGAACAAGTTTTTGTAGGCTTCTACAATACAAGAAGATAAACAAGTTTCCACAATTTTGTAGCTGTACTGAACACAGTTCTAACTTCTTCAGATATACATGTAACTGGTTACATTCAACGAATGAGTGAGTGAGTGAATAAAATTTAACGTCGCTTTCAACAATATTTCAGCTATATCACGACGAACCAACTAAGCAAATTCAAGATTGAAACACCCGAAAAGGGGCATAACTGTATAAGGGCAGAGACAAAGAATTTTGTGTACGCTTCTAGAATACAACTAGATAAATAAGTTTCCAAAATTTAGTAGCTGTACCAAACCCAGTTAATTAGATATAACCGGTTACATTCAAGCATATATATCACAAAATCAGAGATTAATTTTGCACCTGAAAAGAGGCATAACTCCATGAAATAAGTGCTGAGATGACTAATTTTCTGTTTCTGCTTCTAAAATACAACTATACAATTAAGTTTCAAAAATGGACTAGTATCAAACACAGTTCTGCAGATATATAGCTGGTTACATTCAAGCATATCACAAATTCAAAAATTAATTAATAATTTAAGAGCTCGCGGGCGAAGGAATTGGAAGAAGAGCTGCTAAGTGTGGAGAAGAATTTGAGGGCTGGAATTGAAATCTGAGATCTCAATGGAATATTGAAGGTGATGCAGGATAGACTGCAATTGGATGGGCATAACTATGTAAAATATGGGCCGAGCAGAGCAATTTCGATAGGCATCTGACTTCTAATTAGGTAAATAAGTTTCCATAATTGAGTCACAAAAACAACTGTCATATACATACCTATTGGTGATCTTCGTCCATGCAAGGTGTTTTTTGTAGGTCTAATGTGGACGAAAATTTTGAGAACAAAGTCTCTCTCTCTTTTTCCATTTCTTCGACGAGGATATCAACCTCATTTGCGGGAAAATTTTCCTGACGTGTTGGTTTCTTCTCAGCCATTTTTCGATCCGCAGACGATCTGCTTTTTTAATTTCCCGCCATTTTGATTTCTCACCTTTAGACACAAAAGAGTTCCACTTTGACAGGAAACTCTTACGGCGCATGTCCGTTGTCAAGGAAAAGTTACTTGAGATCGTCCTAAGTTCGAAGTGTTTGGGACCAACTTAGGATAACGTTAAGTCAGCGATAAGTTCGCTTCGAGAATCGATACCTATCTTCCTAAGGTGAACTTAAGTCTATGCTATCTCACTAAGATCACCCTAAGTTAGGTTCGTTTCGAGAAATTATCCCCTGGCCAGATAAGTTTGAGTAAGTTTTGAATATCCCCTCGATTCAGAATATGAAAAATATAATTTTTGCATGGCCCGTATATGGTGCTCTCTAAAAAAACCTTGAGTGAAATATCACTCAAATAAGAGTGCAAATTCATCCCACTCAATCATTTGAGTGCAAAATTCCAAGCTCAGTGACTTCCACTCAAGTTGAGTGAGTTCAATTTGAGAGGAATCAACTTCACTCTACTTGAGTGAGTTATAAACACAAACATGAGTGAATTTCACTCAAACTTGAGTTAATTTCACTCAAACTTCAGTTAATTTCACTCAAACTTCATCGGAATAAATTGCCACTCTCATTTGAGTGAACTTTTTAGAGAACTTTACAGAGTGATTGTTGAATAAGGGTCTGCAAATTCGTCTTATAGGTAAAATATTGAAACATTGCATGGTTCTACATTTGATAGATCAAATCGTCCCATGGCGCAAGTAGACATTTGTAGACCTATTCAACGCCTATGGAGACTTCTTGGAGATATGCCTGCAGTAATATTGGTCACATGTCACGAACGTCCCTACAACAGACTTCTGGACTTCCTGGAACATGTCTCGTACGACATTGCCGAATTCACACATCATGATGGTCTTTTCGGATGTATATTCTTTAAGGAAGACGAACTTGCAGCGGTCAAATTTCACACTGATGTATTTTTTCATTACTATTGTTTTTCTTTGTATTTCAAAATCCATCCATCACATTAACATTTCTTTTCTGATTAGCAAAAATGTCGCCAATCTTAAGAAGTAAACAGTACATCAACTACAAAGAACTGGCAAATCCTTACATATTCAGAAGTCGGATCCTCAATGCGCGAAAGGAAACAGCGGATAAATGGCCTACGAATCAGTTGTGGGACATCACAATTATTCAAACAGAAAATAGGGACCAAGAGTACTGGCAGCAAGTTCATTATGTTGGATGGTCGGCAAAATACGACGAGTGGAAACGTGCCACTGATATAGTGGCCTGAGAGCCCGCCAAGGGGTCGTTCGAGGCAGACTTCATTCTGGAATTGAAAAGCCGAATAAAAGAACAATTGAGCTGTTGTCGTGGTCGCGATTCGCGGGTGACAATTCGTCAGTTCATTTTGAGGAGCAGTGTTGCCAGTGATCTTCTGGGAAAGAGAGAGAGAGAGAATTAAGGTTTAATGTCGCGTTCAGCAATATTTCAGCTATATAGCGACGATCAAACAAAATTCTAAATACTCAAGTCAAAAACTTAGTAATCCAACGCATTAAAACATACACACATTAAAATTTATGTAACAGCCCGATTTCTCTCAAATAACCCAAGATGGATCCTCCCTCACCCGACTAAAAAGATCTTCCAAAGTAGCCGCTCGATAAAAAGCATCTCTTACAATCTTAAAATCTATGCATTCGATAAGAATATGTTTCACCGTGAGATCTTCATGGCATGGAATACACCTTGGGACTGGCTGAACCCACACTTCAGAGCTGATAAAATTCCAAACCATTTCCATAACATTCCAACACCCAATTTTCAGATTTCCAATCCAAATCTGCGAAAATTTTCATCAGAAATTCGAAAAAACAAGACCAATGTTTGGAAGAAATATAGGCTTTAATTCTCTTTAGGTTACATCCACTCTCCTACTAAACTGCACAGATCTTTCACTGTTATAAACAAGAGCCCAGTACTGCATGTTAAGCTGTAACCAAGAGTCAGTCACATGTTGCGGAGTTCCATAACTTTGTCATCCAAGTTTTTGTTAACTTTTTCCAGCTCTCTTCTTTTCTCATCGGCACTCTTTCTCAAACTATTTGCTTTCGCTATAAGAGTCAGTTTTTCCTGCGATTCTGCTTTGTCTGCATAATTATTTGCAGATTGACTGAGTGTTTTTATGTCTTCTAACTGTCGCTTCTTCCTCTTTATCTCCTCCACATCGTCCATCACATGTTTCCTCTTTCTCAATTTCTCTGTCGACCTCTGTTTCTCTTTATTTTGCTCAAGTTCGAGTACATAGTTTTGTCTTGCACCACGTGCAGAGATCAACATTTCCTTTCCGACTGTCACTTTCTTTAAACCACCAACTGACCGTATATGGTCTTTGACAAGCCTTCGTGCAATGAGACGAGGGCCGGTTAAATTGACATCCTCGACTTCCTTATTCACCGAAAAGCCGCGTTCGACTGATGCTTGACCATGAGAAAGCACCAACAATGTTTTAACGACTTTCCACAATTTTTTGTACTGAGGGGCTGCATTCAGTGCTTCGAAGTAGAGTGTATCTAGTGTTGAGTCCGGTGATTCTTTGCCAAAGTCCCTGAATTTAGAGTTCACTGAAGCCGAGGCCATGAAATCTTCGTACTGGAGCAGGATTTCATCACAATCCTCAGTTCGCACCTGGTTAGCTGATGACAGAGAAGTCAGAACTCTTCTCATTCTGTTTGAGCAAAGTTCTTCAAAGTCTGTATCTGAGATCAACTGAGGGTCCAGACAGGACAGGTTACGAACGAGAGCATAGGTCAACGGTGATTTTTCCATCATGTGTCTAACAAGACCTATTAAGAAGTCTTTGAACATTGCATTCGGAATTCCATTGCCTGGCGTTCACTTATCTTTTTACCAGACACCAGTTCTCTAATCTTTTGTTGGGTAACAAGCCCAGTGTCTATTCTTGTGTGGTCCTTGTGATTTCCAACATTGCTCACATCTATTTTCATTAGTTTCAATGTCGTATCAGCTTCCTCTAATACTGTTGACTTAATGAATCTCTTCAGAAGTGTTCTCAGAAGTCTCTCCAAATCCTGACCTAGAAATGGAACCATTGGCTTATCTGTCTGGTAAATAGTCAGAAACTTGGTAACTGGTTTCGCTATGGAAATGAAGGCAGAAAGTTTAGCTGGCATCAAAAGATCCTTTGTCCCCTGTGCAACAGTCTCATACGTCTTGGTACCTGGATGAGTGATCTTCTTTGAATCAACACCAGCTAAAAATTTCTTCATATTGGGTAGTAAGTCAATCGCCCTCTCTGCCACAGGTACATTTTCTAACCATCTGTGTTTGCAGTATTTGAGGGGGAACACATCCGAGCCTGATCTATAATCCTCTCTCCTGGCCGGGGATTCATTAAATAATCTGTGTAGTGCACTGAGATATTCTGAAACATCCCACTCTGACTTCGTCGAGCCTTTCTTGAATGAGTTATTGAGAATATGAAGTCCACAGGATCCCAAATTCAGAAGTTTAGTGTCTGTATTTGTGTTCATGTTTTCTTCAAACTTGGCGTAGAATGCCCAATTGACATTAGGCCCATCCATTGAAATCTGTATTAAATTCTGGTAACCAAGACTAGTTTCGATACTGTTATTGCAACATTCCAACAAGTCTGATGCTCTGGTATGTCCCATGAATAGCGAGTCCAGGTATCGGCTTATGACCATGTCGTGGTCCCAGAAACGAACCCACAAGTCCATTTGTTCTTTTTGCATGTGATCATTTAGACTTTCATCGAACATCAATGCATAACAGTCTTGTCGGACTTTGTTAACTAATAATGTCTTGAAGTGAGGAGCCAAGCCATAGTAGATGAGATACATAGACTTAGTTTCTCCACAAGTAAATTTCTGAGACACTGGATCATTGGGGAACATATTCTGTAACACAAAAGAAATGTCCTCACTGGATTTGAATGAAAAAGCACTATTAGCAGATTTTATAGCCCACCACAATTCTGCTTTTAATACATCGTCTCGGGATACAAAAGTACCCAGTGTTGCAGCAGCTGAAGGTTGGTTTACCACAGGCGCCTGAGCATTGTCCTGATTGTCTGTCGATTCCTGACTGGAACCCGCATTTGATGTACCAGCAGAACCACGGAAAAAATATGTTGTATTCCCAGACGTTCCTACCATTCTCGTTTTATCCTTATGTTTCTTGCCAGAGATATGGCTAGTCAGGGCAGCTGTACCCGTTGTTGATATATCAATAGGTTTGGTCTGGCAAACTACACATACGGCCTTGTGGTTATCACTCGGATGCCTCTTTATGCAGTCTTTGAATCGGGGATCCTCTAGCCACAAATCATTGAAGTAGCAATTTCCAGGCATTATGACCAGGCTGAGTGTGATCAAGATGACAGCCAGTTGCATCTGCAAAATTGAACAGAACATATGTATTATAATAAGTTAATTAGGCAATATATATAATGTAATTAAGAAATAAAATACTTTCATTGTACATGTATTAATAAACTATCAAATGTTCCTGGCTATGTATCTTGGCCTGTCAGTGATTGTCTAATCAATGTTGGACTACAGAAAAAAAGCATTAAAAAAAAAGCAAAAAATAAATATTTAAATTATTAAAAGTTTTGCAGTTTTGCCGAATGAAATCTACAATATTATAAAGAATAATACATTTATTCATCAACAATGCATTTAATTTCATTCATAAACTGAAAAAAAGTGTAATCCAACCATCTTTGTACTAAGGAATTGGTTTCTAAAAGAAGGAAGATAATCGTACTTAAATGATTCAGCCTTCTAGTATGAGAGTTAACATCCTTGGATTAAGAATTATCTCCCTTGCTTTATAACACGCGCCACAAAAGAAAATGGCGGACTAAAATAGTTTCTCCAGACAGTTCTGTTCATTCAGATATGTTTATTTATACGTGATCGACATCAATTTAGTTTCCAACGCTTGCCGAATGATTGGCCAAAACTATACAACTACATTAATTCCACTGGAGTACTTACGTTCTGCAGATGTTCATGGATTTTATCAAGTTCGAAATTAGCGCCTCTCCCGACTCCAATCGATAGTGTACAGCTGTGAAGGATCCGTACAAGGATGAATTTGATTGGTTGTTGCCAACGAAACCTCCAAAGGAAGAGGCCAATCAGGATAAATATAACTGAACAAGACGGTAGGCCTGCAAGATGGCGGATGCGTGACGAGGTATGTGCCGTTGGAGGAAAGACAATAAAATTTCAAGACCCTCACACAATTTTTCCAAACCCCTGGAGCAAATTCCAAACCATATCAAGGCCTTGAAGGTCTAAAATAAATTTCCAAACCTTTTCCCGATTTCCAAACCGCGTGGGAACTCTGATGGTTTGATCGCAACGTTTCTGGCTGTTCAGATGAGTATAGCCTACAGTTTTTTTGAACTCATGAAGTTTGTTATTATTCACAGCATCCCATAAAGATTGAAACAGCCGTCTCACATAAGTACAGATAGAGGACCTGAAATCGCTATATGGGATTCCAACAGGATCAATCTCATCATCTACGGCTGCCTTAGCCATCCTATCAGCCTCCGTATTACCTTTGATGCCAACGTGACTAGGCAACCAACAGAACACAATATCAATCTGTTGATCAAATGTACAGTCATGTAGTTGTAGAATACTCAAGATAGTGGGATGAGTTGAAGTTCCACTTTTAAACGCTTTGAGGCATGACAGTGAATCTGAGAATATGACATATTTTTCCCCTTTTAGTGGAACCAATACCTTCTAAAGCCAACAATATAGCTTTTGCATCTGCAGTGAATATCGAACTTTTGCCGGGTTAGGGGTTCTGTGTGGTGAGGGGAAAAAGAAAATATAACAACTGGCAGATGTCCATGACTTGGACACAGTTCTGGGAAACGGTTGGTGGTACAGGATTATGCTAACGTGAACAGAAATTTGTTTTTTTTTATGACAGAGCATCCTTGGTGGCGTTCAGGGGTTTTGTATTTTTCTTCACATTTTTTCGAGAGCTCGGTAATCAAACTGAGCTCTCGCGTCTTCTCGGACTGTGCGAGATTATAAATCGATGATATGTTCAGGAAGACTTTCCTCGACTCTGTCAGAGTATTACAGTTATGGCGATATAGCTTCAGAATATTCCAGTTTTATAGTATGTGTTATTGCTTTCTATTGCTGTTTTATCCATATATCGCAGACAGCGCTTATTTCTGTTGTAAGTATCGCCCTTGACTTGTATTCGTAAGAGTGGTCTCAGTTCCCATTATAAAAAGGGCATGACATTTTAGCAGTTTGCATCATTCCTGTATTAATCGCTCCCTCTTACTGTTTGTAGTCGAAGATCTCAGCTGCGCCTTTTTTTTCGTTTCAAAATCATGTCACGGTGCACCACCTTTCCTGTGAAGGTATCTTCACTAAATATTTTATTTGCACAGGTTACGTCTGAGAGTGAAACTGCCCTCTTTTCTAAACAAAATATGTCAAACCTTTGTACCAAAGTATTGCAAAAGCATCAGATAAATCCGATAGATATCGACATAGACAAAATGATTCCGGCTTTGACGTCAAAACTAAATGAAGTTCATACTGAAATTACCCACACTCGACCAAAAGGCGGAGACCAGATGTGCAAGTTAATGTCTAAATTTGACACTTCGTAATACAGCCTAAATGTTGTCTGCCTGTCGTTTTCACCTTTGCGACAAAACATGGCGAACGCCCTAGAAAAGGAGCAGCGCCAAAGAAAACTTTATCAAGCCTTATATCGAAAGAGTATAAGAAAGGCCAAAGTTCTAACACAGAAACAATTATAATTTACAAATAGGGTTCAGAAAACCAACTTCTGTGACAAAAGCTTGTTTCAGAAGGAGTAAATTTGCTACTCCGTCGAGATACTCGCGGTCCCAAAGATTCCGAAGGGAACGGTGCAAGGCATTGTCTTTTCTCCAAAGCGATAGATTATCCCCAGTAACGCTAACGTGGAAAAACGAAGAAAATGACAACGTTAACACAATACGCTTATCACAAACGAACGACGCACCAAGTTCACCATCAGATTCAGAAACTATCGACAAGCTGGTATATATAAAAGACCGCTTCAATATATCGAACACTGCGATGCATGAGTTAGCAATGAATTTTGACATGCCGAGCTCGAACAAAATTTTCAAGCGGGTACAAGAAATAAACGACAATTCGGAAATCAAACAGATGCCATCTGCATCTATTGCAGGTGCTCAACAGTCACTAAAAACCAAATTAGAAAACAGAATTAGACAACTTCTTCAATCCACAGGATCAGATGTTCGGATAAGGAAACGCGTGAAGTTAGAGTTAAACTTAGTGGCAACGGGACTAAGTTTGGTAAGCGCAATCATGTGATCAATTTCACGTGCACAGTCCTAGATGAAGTAGACTGCCAGGGATACAAGGGTAACCATCTACTTGCTGTTTTCAAACCATGATCAGGCGATGTAGAATCGGCCATACACGTTTAACTCGCGAACATTTACTAAAAAAGAGCCAGTCCCAAGGTGTGTTCCATGCCATGATGATCTCACGGTGAAACATATTCTTATCGAATGCATAGATTTTAAGATTGTATATACTTTTTATCGAGCGACTACTTTGGAAGATTTTTTTGCCGGGTGAGGGAGGAATGCATCTTGGGTTATTTGAGAGAAATCAGGCTGTTACATAAGTTTTAATGTGTGTATGTTTTAATGCATTGGATTACTAAGTTAGTGATTTGAGTACTTAGAATTTTGTTTGGTCGTCGCTATATAGCTGAAATATTGCTGAACGCGACATTAAACCGTAATTTTTTCTCTCTCTTTCAAAGCAGATGAATCATAGCTGATATCATTGACGAAGCAAAGCAACTTCGCTCACTTACGGTTGATGGTGAAACGTTCGCCAGTAAGTTCTTCCTGGGAGGGGATCTAAAATTCTTACATCTGGTCTGGTCAGTCATTCATAATTCAGCCGTCGTCCATTAGAGAATATCCGCATCCATAATCCAAAGACCTATTCCATATTCCATATAACAGTATTAGCACCAAATTCAAAAAGACAATCATAGTATACATAAACATAGGCTTGTTTCCTGCAAGAGAGAAGCGGTCAACAGTTTTCAATGATGCCCGCAAGACATCATGATGTTTCAAAAATATCAAAATCCGTATCGCTGATCAGTATTCTTAATCCATAATATTCGTTCTAAAGTCGTCATCTAAAGAATGATGTATCTCAGTCACGTCGTTTGTGGTATTGATTCTCGTTCAGCAACTTATAGCTGCCTGTGGTGCAAGTGCCCAAAAGAGCTAAGGTTTGATACCAATCACGGGGCAAGGACAGTGGAGGAAAACACAAAATTGGCTAGTAAAAAACAAGAAAAGTTCAATTGTAGTCACGAACCATTATTTGGTTTTATATCCCTCACAAATGTTGTTCCAGACATCCTTCACCTTAGGCTTCGATTGAGTGACCAATTGGTAAAGCATCTCATCGCAGAATTAAGGAAGCTCGACAATATTGACAGAGCTTGTATTAAGTATATACCAGCCAAATGTAAACATAGACAGACGTTCGAGTCATTTGTGGGTTCTCTGCACATAGATTTCAGATTTCTAAACGACAAAGAATCGGGAAGGTTTACATTTAGGGATTTTACAGGTCCTGAACACAGAAAGATATCCGCTAGTATCGCAATAGATGACCTAATTCCAGGCCATCCTATGTTGGGAAAAATAAAGTACCTCTGGGCTGAACCGAACCAGATCTGTTTGCTTCTTGAGCAGAAGCATTTCACATCAGACCAAACTAACTCTTTAACTGAAAGAGGAAAATCTTGGGTTAACACCTTGGCGGGAGTTTACCAAACGCGTGATGTTACGCCATACATGAAATGATAAAACTACACGGATGTGTGGCCGAATTCACACAGCAAGGACTGGAAAAGCTGAATGACATAACGACGGGTTGGTACTTTATGGCAACGTCTCATAAAAATAAAAGTGAAGCTTACAAGCAAATTTTGTTGAAGCAAAACCGCATTGAGCGAATTGAGCCCTTTGCGAAAAGGTCCCCAAAGTTCACACCCACGTGTAGCCTCTGCAAGCTAATATGTCACACAAAGCGAACATGCAAATCAAAGAATCGAACATAGAAGTCCACGTCCCCGCCAGCAGCACCAGTTATGGCGGATTGATTGCATCCACCATAACTGGCGCTGCTGCTGCTGCTGCAGGGGACCAGGACCACTATGGCCAATTTGTTGGTCGATAATACCCCATATCATCTGAGAGTATGGTTTTGAAAATGAGGAGCCATGCATCGCATGTTGGCCATTTTGCTTTTTGGTGAGATGAAAAGCAGTTTGGAAGACGAATTGTTGAAAATAATGTTTAAGTTCAATGTTAATGTGCAGATAATGATTCAAAGAAAGGTGGGGGGGGGGGGAGTGATAATGTTATACTAATGTAAGTTGAATAAAAAAATTAGGGACACCGGTGTTTCTAAGTCCTCCCTACTAAGTAGCGGGGGACAAATAACCACATGAGTGAGCTAGGTCACCAAACAAATGTTCTAACGTGGAAAACCAGTCATGAAATATTATGATATTTTCTTTCCTATTTGAGAAACGGGCCTCAGAAAATATATAGACATACAAAATATGTTGACATGAATTTGATTCTTTTTATCTACACCAATATCTGGTTAGCTAATTGGCTGAGTACGAAAATGGTCTTGGTTCAACCACAGAAGCTCCTTATCGCTATTGTTCGGTTAATTATAGGTTACAGAAGGTTACTATGCCTGAACCATGTTTTACGAGAGGAGAATTCTCCCCGATTTCTGAACATGTTGTCTGTCTTTCGTCAGGTTGCGATCGAGGTACAGTTAAAGAGAGACAACTCCGTGACAATGACGTCGCAACGTTGTTTGGGGTATGAACCACCTTAAGAGAGTCTGTCGGATCACGGCCGAAAATCCTTGATGGATTAGCGCAGGTGACAAAGGATCTCTGGATTGTGACACTACGAAATAAACAGGCCAAATATGTTCTCTCAAACGGTATCTTGGATTTTGAAGATCAGTGTGGTCGCTTTAAGGAGATTGCACCCACGAAAGTACTTGTCAAAATAAAATGCCTTGTGGAGATACCATACTGACATGAGACATTTTTTTGAGAAAATATGGTAAAGTTCATGACATTTCTGACGAGTAATATACTTTTAACAGAGATTGCAAAACTGGGAATAGGAAGGTGTGGATGTCTGGGGTCAAAACCACTATTCCCTCTACAGTTATGTTTGGAGAATTCAGATTTCCGGTTTGATATAAAGGTCCGGTTAAGGTGGGTCGTCGGGAACCAAACTGAGCATTTTGCGCATTTTTTAGCGCAGCTTTGCCGCCCTCTGCCGTGTGAATAAATAACGCCATTACCTCCCCTTTTCTGAAATCTTGAACCAGGGTTGTTTGCTGACACGGTACTAGGCACGGTACGGCGTACGGTGCCAAGCACAGAGACATCGAAGGTGTACTATTGTCGATGCCAAGCTCTGTGTCTGTGTGATATTACAAGTCTAATTTTCAAACAGGAGAAATCGAACATCATTTAAAGGCGCGAAAGAGCGATTGAGAAGAGAATGTGTGACTAAACAGAACAAGGTTCGCAAATCTGCTGTGGCTGTGAGTATGGCATTGGTCGATCACACCGGGTACTTCAATAACAACAACAACAACGTTGATCACCCAGACTTGGATCATGTAGTCATGCAGGAGGAAGTTAGTGCTACTGCTGGTAATCAATCATTATCTTGGAGGGTTGGTCGAAGGATCGTCCAGCTCGATGTGCTGGCAGATGCTCTGTCTGCCTGCTGCCAGTGCCGCGGCCAATTGTCTCTGAAACACATCACTGGCGAGACAAAATTCGGTTTGGGGGGTATTTTGAATGTATTGTGCGCAAATCCCGCCTGCTCTGTAGTAAACAAGGTGCCTGTCGGTAAATGCCACATAACGAAGTATGGCAAAACAAAGGCGTGGGATATGCAGCAAGGCTGCAGCAGGTATAATGTTAATTTCTTGTTATTTGTTGTTTAACTTTATTGCGGTTATGCCCTACATTCAGGTTATAAGTTGTTTTTTCTGTCAGACATGTTCCTGTAAAAGAAAATAAAAACAATAAAGGAATAATTGTGATATCCCTAGAATCTGACCCTCACATGACTGATGGTGGAGGGGATGCAAACAATGCTATATATTAATATTATTATTTTTGAGTCGCCCCCCCCCATTTCATTCCTCTCCCCCCCTCCCCATGCCCAATTTCCTCCAGATGTGCGGTTATCTACACAATCAGAAAACTGACAGTCCAATATTTGATATTAATCAGTGACCTTGTTATGTTTTAGTGAGTAATTATTCTGCCCCAGAATGGCAATTCATTTGAAAATGCTTTATCATTGCTGGCCATTCATGATCAGCAAACATCAGATCAATAGCTTGTTTAAGCTTATGCAACTCACAAGATATTTGCTGCAAGTGAGACAGGAATAAAAAGTGATAATGAATAACGAATAATCATGCACCGTCTTTCCTGTTGAATGCTCCACTTCATATCAATGTACATTTTATAAATTGAAGCATTTACATGTATATTTCTATATTTCGTTAGTGTAATATCTACTTCTGGTTGAGCTAACTGTCTGGTGGAATTGGTTACATCAATCCGCCTCTTGGTTCATTCGCACCTTGAACAAAAAACAATTACTTCACTATCAGCGGCACACGAAGACGAACTGGGATAGATGAACGACTAGAACCTATATGGCGAGATTCTACTAAAATACGAAATCAGTCATTTTCAGCTCATATAGATATATTTTATCGACCCACCTGTATACTTATTCCCGTTTCGATATTCTAAAACGCGCTATGTGGAAATAGTGACCTTCATGAAAATCGATATATTTCACCATACAATATGTCTTTCATAACG
>JAVTVY010053818.1:0-28054 GCA_036873755.1 Hanleya hanleyi
GGACTTTATCGACCATGGGCACCACTTGCTGTAACGCCGTCCAGAGATCGGGATCCAGCGTAAATCCCCCGCGCTTCAGACATAGAAGTCGCGCAAAATACGGGCCGCGGAAAATGTAGACGTCCTGACACAGGTGTATACTATCCCCATCGAGATCGCCGCATAACACCCGTTTCAACGTAGTCCAGCCTTCCGGGGTTAAAGACACACGGGCCGGTTCCGATGTGCACCAACAGCGGGAATCGTCATCAAACAATTCCACGCGTTCAGGATATAATAATAACGTGCAATCCCGGGTCAGTGTACGCGTGGCTAGTGAATTCGCTTCTGGGTAGAGTAGATCATGAACGTCGATGATTATAGCTTTCAGCGCCTGCCATAATCCCGGTCGCAGTAAAATAGCGGCACCTCCACACTGTTCAAGCCGCGGAAAAAAAGAATCCGCTCTTCCACTCCGCAGGTAGACACCCAGTCCGACATGCATAAAATCCACTTCGGGTTCTTTTCCCTGTAATAAGCGTGTTAATAGCGCCCACCCTGGTAGGGTTAAGCATAATTTCACTTCTTTAGGATGTTCCTGGATAAGCTGCACTTCTTCATCATACACCATGAGAATCACATCCGACGTCAATTGAAAGAACGCGAGCTCCTTTCCCGGTGCTGCCATAATGATAAATGACAAAAAAATACCGCGCCAGACAAATTATATATAGATCGATTCTTGCTAATAGGAATAAAAAATTGTAAATAAAAAAATACCTTGTTGTAGAAAATAATTAAAATTGACAATGCAATTTTTTGTAGACGGACCCAGAGTGCATAAATTGATATTCTTGAATCATTAACATGATAAAAATAAAATATTATCATGGCTGGCATCGTATATGAAGTCCTCATAATTACCCGAGCAATGCCTAGTGCTCTGAAATAGCCAAACCCGATACTTGCAAAACCATACTATATAATGGTATAAATGCTAGACGTACGTGAAGGGTTTTCTTCAATGTTAAATTGTGTGCCCCTAATGCACTTACTGCTGGCGAGAGGGTTCCCGATTGTGCAGCGAACTCATGGCCCCTTTTGAGAGAGCTTATAAATTTAAAGAAACGTTAATTCAATGAAACAATTCATCAAATAGGTAGCCCACATCCTCTTCTTGATTCTACTTCAATAAAACAATGTAATTCATACGACAAACACATTTAATAAATTACCAAAAGCATGAATTAGAAAAAAACGGTTTATTTTTAAGTCCCATAAGAAAGGGGCCGCAACTCTGTTTTGACACGAAAATTTGAATCGAAACGGCTCGCGTTGTGTTTGTTACGGTGAAATGAAGGGTCTGTTTTTTATAATTTTCTACCGTTCCCTTTCGATAATCGCGCTGGAATTTTCACCGAGCTAGTATAAGGTGGTAAGTGATAATCTTCATATATTTTTAGACAGGAAAATTAATTTATTTTCAGTGTAGCGGATTTTTCCTACTATCGTACTTTCCCATTAGGCGTGTAAAATTCACTAAAAATCATACAATAACAATATAGTCGAGCGCTAGGCAGCTAAAATTTTACATACTATACCCTAACTTGTCTAAGTTTAATTAGAAATAAAATATATACGGCAGTGATATTTTATTGTCAAAATACAGTCGTTTATAAATGAAAAAGAAACACACGCCGATTTTCACGTTGCCCACAGACAAGAGCCGAAAACGGCAGAATCCCACGATTTCGACCACGTCCGCGCTTTGTCTATATATATCCCGGCCCAGATTTCAAAGGCCCATTGCGAAAACCTTTCACATACAAGATGTCAGCAACAGCAAAAATATCGACAACGTCCATCAAGCCCACCGGGAGGAAATTATCAAGAAGGAAGCAACAAGTCATGAAGAGAGTCATCAAAGAATTTTGGAGGCAAGAGTTCGAGAGTTGGGAGGCGGCACTCACACACACCACCGTACCAGGACTAGCCACGGCGAACAATGTGCGGGCGTTGTTGGAGTCGGTGAATACCAACATCCCCGAGGAGGGGTGGTTCACCTTACTGACTCAGGTGATGAAGCAAGAAGCCATCCCTCCTCCTCTTCCGACGACAACAACGCTCCATCCATTCACATTTGAAAACCTAAGGGGGGAAGATGTGATTTTCGTGAATCCCTCACCACCACGGGCAACAACATCAACAGCGCCCAGGGAAGAGGAAGAAACACCACCATCGCCCTTCCCCCTGGAAGACCTGCCCTCTTCCCTGGAGCAAGATCAAGATGACAGTGACCAACCCCTAATAATATGGGAACAGCCTCCCCCCACCGTCGCCGCTGCGATTTTTATGGACGGGCGTTCCATAACCCCAGACGTCGGTGAAGAGGGCATTTCACCCTATCGGTACTTCTCCGTGGCTGGGATGGGGAGTAGCCAGGCAAACTCCCCCCCTGAATAAAAACAGGGTTAAAAAATAATAACCGTTCTTGTCAGAACGTCCTGAATAAAAACAGGGTTAACAAATAATAACCGTTCTTTTCAGAACGAATCCATCCTTCGAAAGAGGATAAGCTTTCTAACTGGCACATCAATTTCAAAAGCATACAGCCCCAGCCCCCTTTATTAGCAATGCATCACCAAAAAATAAACAACCCCTGGCCGATATCAAACAGTTCTTGTCAGAACTAATCTCTTATATATATACACAGAATTTTTTCTCTTCCCCCATTAATTGTCCGAACCATAACGGACTATTTTTTTATTTTAATATGTCCGACGATAACGGACATTTTATTTTAATATATTACAACCCGAATAAATAACGGGTTGAAATTTATAGCACAGGGATAGGTGGGAATCTGTTTTTAATTTTTAGGGTGGTTATTAAAAAATAACCGTTGGGATATGTAATAAATTACATTGTTGAGAGGGATTGTTCACGCTGTGTTCTTCTTTCAGCGCAGACGGCGCATGTCAAAGGCAGTAATTCACACATTCGGGGTCTGTTGGGTTGTGCACACGTTGGAATCTGGGCGAATTTATGAATACAACTTTCACATAAAGCCTGGTGGCCACACGGGAAGATGGCAAATTTTGCGAATTGGTTCGGGCATTCTACACAGGATAAATATAAGTCTCTTTGACGTTCTGTTTTTGACCCCAGTGTTGTTGTTGTAGCTATGGCCCAAACATAATGGACATCGTCTTGATTTTGGTTTATTTTGCTGTTCTTGCTTCTGTTTGTTCGCACATCCTTGCGCATTTTTCTCACATCTTTCCGACGTCTAGCGGTCCTTACATCTTTCCTCCTTTGGGGTACTATGGTGTCTCCCCTGTTTTCCACCTGCTCATCTTGGTCTGATGAAATATCTGAAGTATCTGTTGTTTGGCTTGTGCTTTGTTGTGCCATTTCTCCATCGGCTTTTTCTTTAACTGGTGGTGTCAACATATTTTGTAACATGGAGTCTATATCGTCAAAACATTGATATTCATCAACATTCGGTGTGGGTGCTAGGGCAAAGAAGTTACCCAGCGGCGCTGTGTCCGGAGGATCTTCACAATGGACTGTACTTGGTAGCTTCCCGGGTTCAGATGGGAATAAATCTTTGATTATCGCCTCCAACCAGGGTTGGTCATGTTCCAAATTAATGACGTCGCCGAGCAGTGGTAGATCATCATTTGGGATGAAGTCTGATTTATCCATGATTTCAGCAAATTGCCTGCATCACTGAGCACTGAGGCTAATTGTGAATGCCTGAAAAAAAACTGCAGGCTATTTATAATGTAAAAAGCGCGGACGGCAGCGACAACACTGTGTCGTTTGCTACCATGGACGCTGCGAAAATCTGTGTGTGTGTTTTTCATTTATAAACGGCTGTATTTTGACAATAAAATATCACTGCCGTATATATATATTTTATTTCTAATTAAACTTAGACAAGTTAGGGTATAGTATGTAAAATTTTAGCTCCCTACCGTTCGACTATATTGTTATTGTATGATTTTTAGTGAATTTTACTCGCCTAATGCGAAAGTCCGATAGTAGGAAAACTCCGCTACACTGCAAATAAATTGATTTTCCTGACTAAAAAAACATCCAGACTAGAGCTGACAATCTTATAATATTACTGTGAAAATTCCAACGAATTTATCGAACTAAAAGTTTGAAAAAAATAAAACTTTGAAAAAAAATAAAACACAACATTTTTTTAGCAAATACCATAATCTTGCACTCACTCACACCCACAGGCCGATTCACAGCCGCCATCTTGTCCCACCACCCACAGCCGCCATCTTGCACTCACTCACACCGACAGGCCGATTCACAGCCGCCATCTTGTCCCACCACCCACACACACACACACGCCGCCATCTTGTCCCACCACCCACAGGCCACCATCTTGTCCCACCACCCACAAGCCGTGTAGACTATAAATAACGTGTGGTCTGTTCTCATTTATTCACAAAATACAATTATGAGTTCAAGAAGACGACCCTTGTTTACCCACCACGCTACGAGAGATCCAAGACATGATGCTGCTGCTACAGAACACAGAGAGATGGTTAGCAGTGAAGAAGTTGGAGGAATAACGATAACCACAAGTTTTCAGAGGGTTCTTGAAGACGAAACCACGTTAATACGCAGTACAGAAGAACTTGCGGGAGAACTCCGGCGAAATATACGAGCAGAAGAGGATAGACGATTGCAAAGACTAAGTCAACAACAGGATGAAGAAATCAACAGGATGGAGGCCATTGAAGAAGGAGAAAACGAGGACAATGATATGACGGATGGGGAACAAGACAGCGAGCTTCCATGGTTAAATAAGAATACACCGCCCATTACAACAACAACAACGATGCCTACCGAAACTATAACCATTTCGGCTGCAGAAACTCCACCACAACAATGCCCACACGAAGCCGAGGTATCCCGCCTCAACGAAGTGATTAACATCATGCGTGAAAACATCACTGGAATGGAGGTGACAATGAATGGAATGGAGGCTGAGATTTCCATACAGAAGAAAGAACGACATATAGAAGAAAGAAAAAAACGATGTAGTATTTGCACCGATGAGGACAGCTTGTACGCTGTACTTCCATGTGGACATCTGTGCCTGTGCAAAGATTGTTGGGTGACAGTGTCGTGTGAAGGAGCCATGTGCCGCTGCGTTGACGCCGGAGAGGAACATCTCAAAATAAAATGCCCCATATGCAGGAAGCATATAGGTGGTATCAAGAGAATCTACCGCGCATAAGTGTCGTGTAACACTTTCAAAGTCCCTTTTCAGGGCCAACCCATCTTTCCGGAAGTGGAAACTTCTTTCAACAAAGCACAAAAATTAACACCAACTCCCATCATCCTTTCCTCAAAGAAAAATTTTTTTTTAAAGTTTTTGGTACATTTTTTTGAAATTATTGAAAAAAAAGGGAAAATTGAAGTGGGGGGGACAAGGGGAGGGGGGAGGGAAATGGAATAGCCAACAATTTTTTTTTTTTAATTGAATACAAAAAGAAAACAAGATTCATGGAGCCAAAAAAAATCTTTTTCATTTTCTATGTTTTTTTAACAATTAAAAATTGAAATTAGTGAAAAAAGGGTTGAAAAGGGGAAATTGGAGGGGGGGGGGACAAGGGGGAAAGCAAGGTTGATGGAATAGCCCCAATTTTTTCTTTAAAAATGGACCCATAGGGTCGAGTGAGGTATCAAATTGAAGGTAAATGTTTTTCAACACTTGTTCTCAATAGTTCACCAACAAGACTTGTTTGAATTCATCATCATCTTTCCGCCCCTGGTGCACGTAGATGTAGGTAGTAATCTCTTCACGTGGAATTTTGGGAGGGCAGGCAGCTTCCACTCTCAGGGCAATTTGCGCCTCGGTCACGGCCTGTAGTGCCTCAGTGATAAGTGCGTATGAGGGTACGCTAGTGTCCACACACGTATGCCGGTTTATCGGA
Source organism: Hanleya hanleyi (assembly GCA_036873755.1). NCBI lineage: Eukaryota > Metazoa > Mollusca > Polyplacophora > Lepidopleurida > Hanleyidae > Hanleya > Hanleya hanleyi. The sequence goes on from JAVTVY010053818.1 coordinate 5,946, forward strand.
CTGTTATTTTCACAGCCTGCACATGCTTGGATACGCAAGTGTCGAATTTGAGGTCTGATCAGATCCAGGACTGTGTCGATGTACTTCTGATAAATATAGTGTTGCACCTGGTAGGCCAGAGCTGAACGAATTGCACTTGCGAGACTCTGCAACTGCCGCCACGCCGTTAATTTCAAAGTGACACCCTGAGGACAAGCAACAAGCTCTTGCGTATCTAACCGCCTTCGCCATTTAAGGATATGCACGAGGAGCTGGTCGTTGTAATAGGCACAGCTCACATAGATGTCGTCACCCACATGAAATTTCGCTTCGTCACTCCCCTGGTCACGAATAACCGCATCGATGGCGTTATCAAAGGTCTCCAGTTTTTGCCAGGAAGCGTAGGCCAAGGCAATATGCTTACCGGGTCTGTCGTTAAAGCCCGCTGCATTAAAATGCACTTCTTCGTCTTTCACACTCACTGTTAAATAGGGTGAAAGCTCCCAAATGTCGGTGTGAGCTGCCTGGTAAGCTTGCTGGATGAGGTTATTGATCTCCTGGACAGACATAGGAAGTTCTACCTCTTGTTTCACTTGCTGGGGTACTACTGGCTGCTCAACCACAGGTATTTCTAACGGTGTTAGTCGAGGGCGTTTGGGTCGTCCAGCGCGTTTGGCAGATGTACTCTCTGGGGTAGTGGTGTGCGTACGTTTGGTAGCTGTACGCTCTTCGGTGATATCCATCACTAAGATATCATCATCATCTTGTATAACGTCGTCGGCTTCAAGTAGATCTGCTAGTTCTTCATTTCTCGTGATCTTCAACCCCTCCACGAAGGCTGAAAATGCATTGGGACCACGGCGCAGTAGACCGTCGATGAGAGCTCTGTTTTGTCGTGAAGGGGTGTTCTGCGCCATGATATCTTCGACACCCTCTTTCAGGAGTATGTTTTCCTGCATAAGGAAATCACATAGTTCAGGCACATGCTCCATCTCATCAACGAGGCGAGGACGGTTCTTTTGAAGCGTGACTAGGTCGGCTGACTCCATGACTATGGGCTCAGGCTGATGAGCAACTGCTACGGTGTAAAAGTGTGGTGAATTTGCACTGGTAAAAGTGAAAAAAGTAAAGGGTTCTCCACAGCTCATACAAAACAGGCAAGCAGGCTAGATGACTGACTAGAGGTGAAGCAAGCAGGCAGGCAGGCAGGTAGACAGGCTGGAAGGCTCGTCAGGTCAGGTAAGTCACAGTGCTCCGCAAAAGTAGTGCAATGAATACATCCCTACCCTAAAAATCAACTCCTTTTATACGTTTTTCTATAATCCGCCATCTTGTCCCACCACCCACAGCCGCCATCTTGTCCCACCACCCACAGCCGCCATCTTGTTCCACCACCCACAGCCGCCATCTTGTCCCACCACCCACACCCGCCATCTTGTCCCACCACCCACAGCCGCCATCTTGTCCCACCACCCACAGCCGCCATCTTGTCCTACCACCCACACCCGCCATCTTGTCCCACCACCCACAGCCGCCATCTTGTCCCACCACCCACAGCCGCCATCTTGTCCCACCACCCACAGCCGCCATCTTGTCCCACCACCCACAGCCGCCATCTTGTTCCACCACCCACAGCCGCCATCTTGTCCCACCACCCACACCCGCCATCTTGTCCCACCACCCACAGCCGCCATCTTGTCCCACCACCCACAGCCGCCATCTTGTCCTACCACCCACACCCGCCATCTTGTCCCACCACCCACAGCCGCCATCTTGTCCCACCACCCACAGCCGCCATCTTGTCCCACCACCCACAGCCGCCATCTTGTCCCACCACCCACCATCCACGCATGCGCACACCACCAATTGTGACGTCACCCAAGGTTCTGCGCATGCGCACTGACGCGCTAAAGACCGAATTTACGCCTTGTATACTACTGATACACATCCCCCACTGATATTCGTCTTTTCATGTTATCAGTCGATATTGATAGTCATAGCAATTACTATCATCTGTTAAATTGTGCATTTGGTTGATTTATAAATGGAAGTATTTGACTGTTCATAGCTTTGTTATCTCCAGTCAGAAAACAAACTCTTAAATAATATTGAAGTTGTCCATTGCCAATACACCGTAGAGGGTTGATGGTATAATATAACGCTATTATATATACAAGGTTTACTCCAGATGATCTTCGGGATTATTTTTTTTTTAGATCGGGCATTCAGTAACTAGGCGTTATCCATAAGGATTTCATCGTCCATGATCAAAATACCTTATACGCAAGACAATATCAGCACTAAAGCGGGCCTGAAATTTAAAAACATACTTAAAATCATAAGTTAGTTTATGGTAAGAGTGAAGCGGTCAACACGTCTCATTGGCATCGTTAAGACATAATGTCGTTCATCAAATCCGAGTCATTTACTAGTATTTCGCTTTTTTTAAATGAATTCTTTTTTTCCTAGATTGTATCGTATAACAGTCACGTTTTGATGCTAGATGTTCATGTAAACACCATGGAAATTTTGCGTTATATGATTCGACACCTAGCTCCTTGTTACCTGTGAAACATCCACCCAGTTTTAGAAACATTGTATGAAGGCGCGTGATGGTATAGATTTTGGCGAACCAGTTTCTGAACAAATGTTGTGTGACGTTCACAGAAGTGGACATTGTTCTCCGAATCTACGAAATCCTACTAGAAGAGATACGTATACGCCACATGCAGACATGAACAAACAGCTGCGTGTGTCAGGCGAGATATGTAACTTCATCGGCTACGGTACCGTATTATTCGTTTGTTTATCGTTCATATTTATATAAACAAAAACACAAACCACTGTTACACACTGACTGATGCTAGATCATTCTTGCTAAAAGATTCAATGATACAAGTATAAGCATCTGACAGATATTCACTGCTTACAATTTTATTTGCAGAAACCATTATTACATAGATATCATCATTATTTGTCACGATATAGAATGTCTGCTCATAAGTTATGTATACAACAAGGAAGATATGAAAAGGCAGATCGTAGCCAAAGATTATGCAAAAAGTGCGAACTTGAGTTAGTGGAAGATGAATATCATTTTATTCTTATTTGTCCTGCTTATAAGCAGTTTAGGGTCTCGTATATTAAGAAGTATTACTAAAAAAAACCTTCTGTATTTAAGTTAATCCAACTCTTATCTGTACACAATGTGAAAGAGTTGCTTAAATTAGGTAAATATTTAGAAAAATGTACGAAAATCAGAGACCAGTGAAACAATAGTAGCCCACTCTCCGCTGTATATGACTCTAGAATATACCAATAAGCCATGTAGCTTACGGAAATAAACTTACTTACTTACTTACAAGTAACACCATGCATGCAGCCTGGTTTGAAACCCCGTCGCGAAAGCAACGCGACTGCCATGATTTCCATCGTATTGTTCTTTGATATCAAGAATACACGCGAAGTAAACGCGGCAAAGTACTTGAATTACCTGCACTTATGTATACCCTCCCCGGTCAGTTACGCTTATCATGCTTATCTTGTGAGTTCATGCATTAGGTTGTCTTTTCCTCTCGTGAAGGGGACATACGCATATCATTACTTGCTCTCAACAAAAATATATATCTCTAGTCTTGGCACTATCCATTTATATTTCGCTAGAATGGGATTCGGTTTACTCCAAAGTCGTAGGTGATGTATTGTCAAGATATTAGTCTTCATTGGAGAAACTATAATTACAACATGAACTTTTTTTCGGGGGTTGAGAGCCTAACCCACCGCTCATTGTGGTTTGATACCCCAATGTGTTCAATATATAGCTACAATACAAGTGTGGTCTCTAGAGGATACATGAACCGCAGAGATTCATGGAATCTAATCCGTCATTTGATTATTTTCAACTTGGATAGCATCATTGAAAAGTCAAGATATCGTGCCGTTCATCAATATACCAGTATATCGTTTCTTTCAAATGAATTCCTTTTTCGTTTTCTAGGGCATATTGTATAACAGTCACGTTTTGAATCTGATTTTCATGTAAACACCATGGATATTTGTATTATACGAGGCTCATTTGAAAGGATTCGAATGAGTGAGTGAGTGAGTGAGTAGTAGAGTTTGACGTGATTGAAAACGACGTTAAACCCTACTATTCACTCACTCACTCATTCGACCCCTTTCAAATCCGTGTCACTGTCCAGTATTTCGGGGTTTCTTTCAAATTAAGTCCTATTTCGTATTCTGGTGTTTTGTAGATCAGTCACGTGTTTACTGCCATGTTCATGTAAACATCTTGAAGATATTGTATTACCCGATGTATTGATACAAAATATTTACCTGTCTGCCAACAGGAGTGCAGAGTTAGTAATTGTTGTAATGCACATATGTTGCTGGTATATAGGCTATCATACATGGAGTTATGGTCATATTAGGATTCTTATAACAAGTATAGTTTTAATAGGTCATATATGCTTCACCTTTCATTATTCTACGATACACAAAGACAGATTTACTCAGATTATTCCCGATATATATACATATATCTGTTTCTCAGGCAAAGTTGTCTTTTCATCTTGCATGTCTAATAATACACGTAGTCGGATATAATCCTTGGGGAAAGTCTGATGAATATAAACTACATGAATAATATGCTGTTTATCTCACATTTATTCAGGATTTGTCAGTGAGAATTTGAAGATGTAAGGCGTCACATCCTTATTATTGGTCGATTGATATTAGCACACATATGTACATTTCAAACACCCACCTTCTAACAAACAGAAGTGTGTTGTATTGACAAACAGAAGTGTGTTGTATTGTAGAAACTATAACTGTAACGGTTTGCCTGACCAAAATGCTATATTATCAGTATTTTCGTTATTTTGGGATTACACTATCTTAGAATAGCACAGATTCTAGTGCAGAAAATTGGTTGTGTCCCAGCGACCTCCAGAGTAAGGCACCTAATTGCCAGCACTATATGTCGACGATCTGAACCACTCGGCCAACGGGCCTCCCACAAAAATAGGAGGCAGCAGACCGGTAGTCCTGAAAGCGAACATACAGTACCCCTCTGATGGTTGTAATGCATGACACAGCTCCAATAGCTGAATACATAGGAAGATATTTTTGTCATTTAGAAAGTGATCGTATAACAGTATTTTCGTTATTTTGAGATTACACCGTCTTAGAATAGCACAGGTTTTAGTGCAGGAAATCCCGAGCGGGATTCGAACCAGCGACACCTAGAGTAAGGAACCTAATCGCCACCACTATATATTGGCGATCTAAACCTATATATTATCTCCTATATTATCACTATAAATTACAAGTTTATGTATCTCAATCAGGATTTTCTTTCCACTTGACATACTGATAAATTGGTTAAGTCGCATGCGGGATTCGAACCAGTGACCACTAGAGTAAGGCAAATGTTTTTAGCATTATGCAAAGCAAATGAATTTGTGTGGATTTTTGTAATCTCATTTTAATATACCGTAAGAAAGATACGATCAAATATTTATATCTACATATATTCCGCTATGGGAGGTGTGTCATTACGGTCACCAGAGGGGTACTGTATATTCGCTTTCAAGACAACCGGTCTGCTGCCTCCTATTTTCGTGGGAGGCCCGTTGGCCGAGTGGTTTAGATCGCCGACATAGTGCTGGCGGTTGGATGCCTTATTCTGGTGGTCGCTGGTTCGAATCCCGTATGGGACTCGATCACATTTCTGTGATACACTATGAGAGTGTAATCCCAAAATAACAAAAATACTGTTATGAAATTTCATGCGAATACTATACACAAAATCCGACCTGTTAACAATGAGTGAAAACAATTTATCAGCTTCAGAAGTATGATATATGGTGTGTGTGTTAACAGTTTAGTTCTTGATTACCCGTATAACAAAATTATGAACTGTCGTATATGTATATATTTATAAATGAACAAATGCACAATATCATAGATGATAATAAGAAATTGTTATGGCTTTCAGTATTGACTGGTAGTGTATCGGTATCTGATCAGCCCGATGCCAGATATCGGTAACAGATTGATCACTGCCAAAGATCGATATAATAATGTGTGAATCAGTGCGCCTCTCTGCTCTAGTCTAACACATTCCGGGTAAACATATGCGGGACATTTCAACTGCGAATAGAGTTCAATTCAGTTCTTCGACTGGGCTGCAATGTTTCTGGCAATATGCAAAGCAAATGACTATGTGTCAATTTTTTTAGTTTCATTTCAATACACCGTAAGGCATTATTCAAATAGCATAATTTGAGCCAATGGTTATGCGTAAAAAATAATACTGTCGTAGCCCACAAATTGGCCCAATGTCCAGCTGTCTTCCCTGATATGAACATTTGGATGCTGCATATGTACCGTTTAGGCATCATTTCCACAATGACGTAAGGCAGTAGATTCAGTTAGGCTCTTGTTATTTCATGTCTGCTTGGAGTTTCATGGTAATATATAGCTAAATAATATATAGCCCTCACGAGTATGAGGGCTATAGGTCGGCCCCAGTGACTTCCAGCGAGGATTTTAGATAATTTTATTACGAATCACCCACCTCTGAAACTGTCGTACATCTAATCTCCTGCGCACTATTTTAAAATCTTGCGCACTATTGTGAAATAGTAACGAATATATCGCCGTCTGAATTTTCCAGTCGACAACTTCCACTTTATACGCGCCATGTTCCATTGCAAACGACCAGCACACATATTATACCGTGAGTAGTATATAAAGCGTGATTTGAAGCTCATTTCACCCGGATGTAACTATGACGTCACAACATCCGATGGTGGCGCCATCTGTACACATTGGTGGCAAAAACCCGCACTAGGGGGAGACAACTCGATCTGCATATTGGCGGTTGTGGGAGTGGGACCAAGATGGCGGCTGTGGGAGTGGGACCAAGATGGCGGCTGTGGGAGTGGGGTCAAGATGGCGGCTGTGGGAGTGGGACCAAGATGGCGGCTGATGTGGGACCAAGATGGCGGCGGTGTGGGACCAAGATGGCGGCGTGTGGGGTACAAGATGGCGGCATCGAGTGAGAGATCAAGGCATGTCCTGACTTGTTCTGCGTTGTACAGTTCTGCCATGCGGAGGATGGGTACTAGGATTTCGCTGACGTCCTAGTAATAAACATAATCTATAGGTGTTGTACCATGTTAATAGAATCAGTCTAGCATCTGTACCACCCTAGGGTCGAGCGTTTATTGTCCCGTGTATCTCCGCAAAAAATCAACAAACAAAATGGCGGCTCCAGGATGGTGTGGGGGCGACCTTTCCACATCACGGCGTCGATCCAAACCATAGCGCCATCTGCACACATTGACGCAAGGGAGACAACTCGTGTGGACCAAGGGTATGGAAATAGACGTTTTGGAGCTAGGGGAGTTACTAATGGTCCAATGGGGTCATATGAGGTATCAAAGTGAAGCCTATGTGAGGGGGCATCTGATGGGCTGGGTGTGGGGTTGAACTAGTGGCATTCTGCGCATGCGCGGTGGCCCAAGGTATGGAAATAGCCATTTTGGAGCTAGGGGAGTTACTCATGGTCCAATGGGGTCATATGAGGTATCAAAGTGAAGCATTCGTGAAGGGGCATCTGATGGGCTGGGTGTGGGGTTGAAATAGTGGCATTCTGCGCATGCGCGGTGGCCCAAGGGTATGGAAATAGACGTGTTGGAGCTAGGGGAGGCACTCATGGGCCGATGGGGTCGAGTGAGGTATCAAAATGAAGCATGCGTGAAGGGGCATCTAATGGGCTGGGTGTGGGGTTGACATAGGGTCATGCTGCGCATGCGCGGTGGCCCAAGGGTATGGAAATAGACATTTTGAGAGCTAGGGGAGTTACTCATGGTCCAATGGGGTCATATGAGGTATCAAAGTGAAGCATTCGTGAAGAGGCATCTGATGGGCTGGGTGTGGGGTTGACATAGCGGCATTCTGCGCATGCGCGGTGGCCCAAGGCTATGAACATAGACGTTTTGGGCTCGAGCGGGGTTTCTCATGGGCCGATGGGATCGAGTGAGGTATCCATGTGAAGCCTAGGTGAGGGGGCTAGACTAGGGTGTCGTTTCCATTCTGCTGCGCAGGTCACGTGGGTTGTGACGTCACTTCCGGTTGGGGTGAATGGGGCGTGACCTTTGGTACATGTCTAGACTTGTTTGTGTGTGTTGATGTACTGGGGGGTTTTTTTCCCCCACAATGGCGTTCATCTTCGGACGTGGTTTGGTGGGTCTGCGCAAGTGTGTGTGTGTGACGTCACTTCCGGTTTTCACTAAAACTACCTCCAAACCCAGAAGAGTTCCAACGTTCAACCCTCCGGGGTGTTTTCCCGGCGGGCCCCGGCGCCCCCCAGCGCGCCCCGGCCGCAGCGCGCGCGCGCGTCAATGTTAAATCCACGCCTATTTCACCCGGATGTAAAAATGACGTCACTTCCGGTTTGGGTGAATGGGGCGTGACCTTTGGACATGTCCAGACTTGTCTGACCGCCATTGTTGGAAAATGGCGGATACTAGCGGCTAATGGCGGAAGGTGACCGCCATTGTGGCAAAATGGCGGATAATGGCGGAAGGTCACCGCCATTGTGGGAAACCCCCACAGACAGGTCAGTACATGCATTCCTATGATGTTCACGCATAATAAAAGGATTGACCTGTAATCTGTGTTGTTGTTGCTCTCTTTTTTGGACTAACCCATCAGAATAGTACGTATCACGGACTACACCCGTAGAGCTACATCTAGGCGCGCATGTGTGACATGGTCTATAAAACACGTCCCTCTGGATCCCACACCTTCATTTCTACGGTTGCAGAGCCATGGCGGAGATCCAGCCCTATGCGACTCGCATTTTACAGCATGCCACCGTGGTGAATTCATTCACGGGTTACCGAGCAGTGGTCCGGTCCATGTTTGCAGATGGCGACGACAACGAGGGACGACGCCAGATCCTGAACGAGTTCACAGAAGCGGTCCTCGACACAGTGCACTCGATGGAGAGGTGTGCCATCACTCACCACTACTGGACCATGACAGCCATCCTTGATGCTCGGGCTATGGACCACGAGCGCTCACGTCGGAACCAGCGACGACTGGTTGGCCTCACACTAGTCTGTGCCCTATTGACCCTGGTGCTGTGGTATTGACAGTGGGACTATAAATACGAGGGTCAGACAGAGTGTGTGTCATTTACCCTTCGTCATTGGAGCAACCATGTCACCGAGAGACCTGCCCATAAATACGAGAGACAGACACAGTGTGTGTCATTCACCGTTCGACATTGGATCAAGCATGTCACCCGTTCTACGAGCCATCCTTCCCATTACACCCCGGGTGGGGTTACACGTCTATGAAGATAAAGTCACCCTGGTGGAAGACCGGGGAGATGTTTGCTAGTCGCCCGCTGAGACCGTATCGAATACGGTTACGCTACCTCGTGACGGCTGGACCAAATTTAAACGGGTGTTGAGCGGCGAGCTCGACGGACACCTCATCCACATAGACAATGCCATCTACGTATACCGTGCAACCTTCTTCCTACGCCTGGGCCGCTACCAAGACCCTACGCGAGGCTTCACCCTAGACCCCGATCTGTGGACAGCCTTCGAGAGAGTGGTGCCTATCGTGGACCAGCTGTTTACACCGGACGAGCGGTCAGCTGTTCAGTTGGAGTGGGCTCGTGCCCTGAGTGAAGCGGCGGCAGAACCCAATGAACAACTGTCTAGCCATGAACCCGACGACGAGGCCATTGATTACCCCACTGGACTCGGTCAGCCCAGTGACATGACCACCTGATCCTTTGATCTCACGGAGTTCTCCCTATAAATACGAGAGACAGTCAAATCTGGTACCATTCACGTACTGACCATGACTGAGCATATAATACTGGCGTATCTCAGCTTGACCCCCGAGGTTTTCCTGCACGTGTATGCGGATAAGGTCGATATCATGGAGGAGGTGGGAGACATCTGTCATGCGGACCCTACACAACCGTGCCCGGCTCACATTCGTCTGTCCCGGGCGGGCTGGACCAAATTCAAACGGGTGTTGTCTGGTGAACTGGACGGCGACCTCATCCACTTGTGTCACGATGTGTACATCCGACGCGGCCCTTTCTTTGCTCAATTGGCTCGGCTAGATGGGGGTACAGTGCATTTTACCCTTCACCCTGATCTATGGTCTGCATTGGAAGATGCCGTGGTAGATGTGGATGAAGTGCTTATCAAGCGGTCATCAGACGAGTTGGACTGGTCATTTACCATGGACACTGTGGAAGCCAACGAAGAAAATCAGAAAGAAACTCCGGCCCAAGATATACCCGTTATAAATAAACGATAGAGCCAGGGTCCATCATCATTTGTCACCATGAAGCGCTGGGAGAAGGTGTTGGATAACTTATACTACAGTCCGACAGTCCGGCGGCCTATAGTGCCTTGTCGGCTCTCTATCGAGCGGCCAAACCCCAGGGGATACAACGTGCCCAAGTCCGAGATTGGTTAAGAAAACAAGACACCTATACCTTACATCGATCTGTCCGTCGCCATTTCTACGGAACCGGGTCATCGTGGGAGGAATAGATGCCCAGTGGCAAGCGGATTTGGTCGATATGAGCGCCTTTGCCAAACACAACGATGGGAATCGGTATATCTTGACGTGCATCGATATCCTATCCAAGTATGCGTGGGTGGTACCCATCCGGACGAAAACGGGGGCAAATCTCATAGCGGCGTTCAAAGATATCTTCAAGACCGGGCGCAAACCTTTGTATTTGCAAACCGACGAAGGCACGGAATTCCTCAACAGACCGTTCCAACAGTTTCTGAAAGCCCAGAAGGTGTTTTTCTTCCATACGTACAACGAGACCAAGGCTTCCGTGGTGGAAAGGTTCAACAGGACATTCAAAGGCCGCATGTATAAATATTTCACCTATAAGAATACAAGGCGGTACATCGATGTTCTCCCGAAACTGGTGAGGGGTTACAATCGAGCCTATCACCGGAGTATAGAGAGAGCCCCCATTACCGTGACCCAAAGCAATGAAGCCCAAGTCCGCCGTGTCTTGTACCCCAGGCCATCGCAGCGAACGACGAAGGCGGTGTACAAGGTCGGGGACCCTGTACGGATCAGTAAAGTCAAGGGCAAGTTCGAGAAAAGTTACTTGCCCAACTGGAGCGATGAGCACTTCCTGATTAAACGGCGCCTACCCCGACAGCGGCGAGTCTATGAACTGGAAGATCTCCAAGGGGAAACGTTGCTGGGGACGTTTTACGACACGGAATTACAGCCTGTTGTAAAAACACAGCAAGACTACTACACGGTGGAGCAGATTTTGAAAACGGAACGTCGACGTGGCAAACTGTTTCATTTCGTCAAATGGCAAGGCTGGCCCAGTTCTTTCAATTCCTGGGTCGCGGCCAACCAGGTGAAACGACTATAAAGCCAGACACCACTGCCGTCCTCCTTCATTCCACGTCCGACCACAGTGCTATGGACCAACAGCAGCTGTCTCTGAACACAGCGTCTCCCAAAACGCGCAAAGCGCAAGTGGGCTTTGTGGTGATAGTGCTAACCCTGCTGAGTGTGCTGTACGGAGGTGTGTTTTACGACGTAGCCTATGTGAGCACGTTACTTAACCAACTGAGAACACCAGCCACCAGCGAAACCGGTCTACAGAGAGCACCAGTCAACCCCGTATCGAGCCCAGTCACCACCACCACCACCACACCCCGTGTACAAGCCACAACGAGCTCCACACCAAGCTCTACACCTACACCCAGAACACCCACTACGTCTCAAGACCCACCAGATTTCATCCCTCACAGTGAACAGACAACGACCACCGACGTTGTACCCACCCCATCATCATCCCTGACAGTGTACAGACAACGACGACCGACGTTGTACCCACCACCACTCCAGTTCACTCGTACCAAATTTACAAGAGCGGGTTACCACGACAACGGATACACGTCGAACCATGGACCCACGGTGGCAGCATCCCTTCACGTGTCTCATCGCAGGACCGACGGGCTCCGCCAAAACGCACTTCGTCCGGAAGCTCCTTCAACACGCCGACAGCATGATCACCCCACCTATTGCCCGAGTCGTGTCGTGTTACGGAGAATGGCAGGAAGCGTATGCAGCAATGCCCCACATCACGTTCGTGGAAGGCCTACCCAACCTGGCCGATTTGGAACCCGACACCTTGGTGGTTCTGGATGATCTCATGGCGGAGACGGATGCGCGGTTCAACCAACTCTTTACCAAAGGCAGCCACCATCGATGGCTCAGCATCATCTACATTGTGCAGAATCTGTTCAGTAAAAACAAAGAACATCGGAACATCAGCTTAAATGCCCACTACCTGGTGGTCTTCAAAAACCCGAGAGATACCACGCAACTGCTGCACCTGGCGAGACAGATATATCCCGGCCGCACACCGTTTGCGTTAGAAGCCTTTAAAGATGCCACAACCCCTCAGCACGGGTATATGCTCTTCGACCTCAAGCAAGCCACCCCCGACCACCTTCGACTACGGACCGGCATCTTTCCCGGGGAGACCCACCACGTGTACTTGCAAACATAATGTAAACATACCCACAGTGGCGCCCCCAGCTGGAGTGTGTGTGTTTGATGATGGAGATAATAAAAAGAATGAATACCACAGCAGGGTTGACTTTGTCTCTGAGGTGGATAAAAGGAGCAGAGTTGTGGGTTCTAGCATTAGTTGTACATGATGTCTGCGCGAGTACGGAAGCACGCTCCCACGCTCCGTGTATTGAAGACGGCCCCACCCGAGTTGGTCCGAACCATTGTACGCGGTGCGGACCCTGACCTTGTAAGCTGTCTGTGCGAGATCGGGTACAACCTGTTAAAAGGCAACGTACCACTGACTCCGGCTCAGAAGACCAAGTTGGCCAAGCATAAGACAGGTCTCCGAACCCTAGTCCATAAGCGGGTCCCACAAACACAAAAGAAAAGGTGTTACAGAAAGGCGGCTTTCTCGGGGCCATCTTAGCACCGTTGGCCGCTTCCGTGTTGGGTCCAGTATTGGGTGGACTCTTCGGCCGACAATGAACCACACGAAAAAAATGGTCCTCGTCGAACCACGGTTTCTTCAAAACCTTCAATCGCCCTACCCTGTCCCACCTACGGTAAAGACGATAAACACCCTCGATGGAGAGATGCAACAGATCTTACAGAGACCAGGGTTAAGCGACAGTGAGAAAGTACAACGGTACAATGAGACGCTTCAACGGTACATGACGTTCATGGACCAATACAAACCCTCTCTACCCCACCACCACCACCGCCACCACCACGCGACACACCGCCGACCTCAGCACCGCTCCAACAGCCACCATTACCAGGGGTACCACCCACAGCCCCACAGTGGGTGGAAGATGCAGTCCTGAAGAGTGTACCTGCATCGTTCAAGAAACAAGCTGGCCTGGTATTACAACGGATGAAACAGAATCCTAACATGACTTGGAATGATAAAGGCGAACTCGTGGTACAGAATCAGGTGGTCCCCGGGACCCACATGCCGGATTTAGTGAATGACCTGATGCGTAAACGCAGATCGCACACGGATCCTCGAGGATGGGAGGTCTTTGCTCAAGGCTTGAAAGACATGCATGTACCACAGGAATTGGTGGAGAACCCCCACCGCTGGGCCTTTATGCAGCAAACCCAGCAATCGCCGAATCGTGCACCACGACAGATTCCACAACCTTGGGAATCCGAATGGGAACCGGAGTCACCCCCCAAAACTCCACCACCACAACGGGCACCTTCTTTTCAAACCTTTAAAAAAACACCCTTGATCAGGACACCGCACATCTCCAGAGCCGTGACACGTAGCAAGTCAACGCGACGAACACGACGCCGGACACAACCACCCAAGGTCTGGAACACCTATTAAAACCAACAGCAGCATCAGGACAGCTCAGTCACCATGTTTTACCTCACGCTACCCAGTAACAGTTCGCTGGATGTGTTTCCTGACAACACCGTGGCCAAGTATGTGACTCAATTACCACAACCGTTGCATTTACCTGGCCGGTGGGAATGTGGACTGGTGGATATTCAGTACCCTTACTCGTGGTACAACGTGCGAGCCAATGAAGTGTGGTACGGGGTGACCTACGAAGGAAAAGACACCCGACTCACCCTCCCCGAAGGCCAATACGATACTCCCAAGGAGTTCATGGGTGAGCTGTCAAGACTGTTGCATTATAAGGCTCTACGGGAGGTCACGAATACTTCAAAACCCATCAAAGCCTATCCCTTCAAGAATCACGTGAACTTCGATTACAACGCACACAACGACAAGGCAGAGCTTGTCGTCACCGCCAACGCGAGTGTCGTACTGAGTCCTATCCTACAGCAAATGCTGGGTTTCGATCTACGGACGTTCGCTGGTCCCACCGCCCACCAAGGCGAGATCCCGATGGATATGAAGTCGGGTATGTACGGACTCTACGTCTCCTCGGACGTGGTGGACAACCACATCGTGGGCGATATCAACACACCTCTGTTACGGGTGGTGCCCATTAAAAAGTTGTATGGAGATCAAGTCACCCACAGTTTCACCCACGTGCTCTACCTGCCTGTACGACAAACCCACATCAACACGATCACGGTGGATATAAGAGATGACACGGGACGACCGGTGGCATTCGAACGCGGGAAAGTGGTGGTGACACTTCATTTTCGACAAGCACGTGCTCCCCACTTTGCATAATGAAGGTGCCTTACGAGTGCGATGCACGCAGCTATATGGACTATTATGCTCAACAGGCCGGGGGTGGCTTTCCGGTGTTTAGTGGTGCACGCATGCAACGTGGACATGGACTGGGGAACATACTCGGCAGCATCGTCAAAACGTTCCTGCCCTTGGTGACGCGTGGGGTGAAAGCAATCGCCAAACAAGCGGTACGCAGTGGACTGCAAGTGGCCGGTGATGTCTTGGGGGGTACGGCACCCAAAGAAGCCTTGAAACGGCGGGCCAAAGAAGCGGGAGGCGTCTTGGTGGCCAAAGCACAACGCACCGTAGGGAATAAAAGACCTGCCCCACCGAGACCACGCACCAGTCGACGACCGACCCAGCGACGACGCACATCGAAGACCCGGGATATCTTTTCTTAAAACATGTCCTGGATCCACGGCGAGTCCTGCCCCTCCACCAACAGTGAATTTGACTTGTGGACCGTGCCGCCCACACAGACCAGTGCCGAACAAGGATTATGAGTGGAGCATGTCCCACTGTCCAGCATCAACGCAACAGGGCCCATCGAGTTCACCATCAGTAATGCGGATACGGCCTATGTGGATTTAGCCCATACATACTTGTATGTGAAAGCCAAGATCGTCAATGGAGATGGCACCAGAATCGCCGACCAAGCAACGGTGGGCCCGACGAGTCTCTGGCTGCACTCGATGTTTCAACAGGTGGATATATTTCTCAGCGACAAACTCATCAGTGACTCGACCAACACGTACCCCTATCGAGCCTACATCGAGACGCTGTTGTCGCATGGGCGAGAGGCTAAAAAATCTCAACTGACAGTCGCTTTATTCTACCAGGACAAAGCCGAGCACATGGGCGCAGAGAACGACAATACGGGATATAGCAAACGGAAGGCTTTGACCGCGAACGGCGTCTCGGTGGATATGATCGGTCGACTGCACGCATGAAAGACATGTTCATGCACGCATGTTCATGCAAGACCGATACCTCTTGAACAAGATCCCCATCAAAATCCGACTGATACGGGCGCCTCCGACCTTCGCCTTGATGGCCACTAACGTAGAGGCGCATGTAGCTGACTATAAGATTGTCATCGAAGACGCAGTCCTGTATGTCCGAAAAGTGAAACCGAATCCAGCCGTTCAATTGGGACACCTCAAAGCCTTGGAAACAAAACCAGCCCAGTACCCTATCCGACGTGTGCAAACCAAAGTGTTCTCTGTGTCTGCTGGAAATATGAGCGCCAACAAGAAAACCTGTTCCTGGGGGAACTACCCAAGCGATTGATCCTGGCCTGTGTGAAAAATACCAGTTTCAGTGGAGCCTACCCAGAGAACCCGTTTGACTTTAAACATTTCGGCATCAATTTTGTGGCCCTGCATGTGGATGGACAACAGGTGCCAGCCACGGCCTTAACACCGAGCTTTGGGCGCGCGAATTTCATTCGAGCCTATCAGAGCCTGTTTACAGCCACCGGTCAAATCAACCAGGACGAAGGGAATTTCATCAGTCGGGAGGACTACGGGAACGGATATACGTTGTTCTGTTTCGATCTGACCCCTACCTTAGAGAACGACCATCAGCTGGCCCTGGCCAAGCAAGGCAATTTACGGTTGGAAATCCACTTTCTACGAGCCCTCCGGAGCACCGTCAATGTGATCTGCTACGCCGAGTTTGACAACATCATTCAAGTGGACAAGACGCGCAACGTGCTGTGTGACTTCTCCACCTAACATGGATACAGACCAGATAACCACCGTGCTGGGGAATGACCCAGGGACACGTATGATGTTTCAAGGGGTGTTCGCCCGAGATGTGTTCCCATTAGACCGTATGTATCCTGCTGCTTACGTTCTCAACACGGACCCGATGGATCGGCCCGGTGAACATTGGGTGGGCGTGTGCTTGACAGAACAGCAGGGCGAATACTTTGACCCGTACGGCCTGCCACCCCTCCATCCCGATTTAACAGACTTCATGGATCAAGGCACAGAGATGTGGTGTTGGAACAGTCAAACGTTGCAAAGCCTGACCAGTAGCGTGTGCGGACAATATTGCTTGTTTTACCTGTACCATCGATGCCGGGGAAGACCCTTATCTACCATCGTACAGATGTTTGACGAGTACCCCAAGGCTGAGGACCGAGATGTACTCGTATATGACGGGGCCGCCCATCATTTCAATGTGCAAGTCCCGTTCTGGGCTTGAATTCTTTCAATGTACACACGGCCGCTGTTCTGGGCTTAAGTTTAAAAGCCCCCTGTTCTGGGCTTCAGTTTACAAGCCCCCTGTTCTGGGCTTCAGTTCTTTCAATGTACAAGCCCCTTGTTCTGGGCTTCAGTTTTCACGTGGTTGTTCTCACGTTGTTGTTGTTCACTGAATAAAAAAATGAGATCTCACCAAAAAAAAAAACCCTGTCTTGTGTGTTTTATTCATAATGCATAAATGCCCAATGTGGAGATTCAGTCAAACTGAAATCAGTGGTGTAGGATGGGGCCAAAATGTAGCCCATCAAGGTTAGAATGCAAGCGCACTATAGTAAAAATAGAGAGCCAATGAAATCAGCCCACAGACCAAGTACGTGTTTTTGGTCTAGGTTTGGAGCGGGCATTTCATTGAGGTACGTGAATACGGTGAGTGAAGACTCGTCCAACACGTATAGATTAAGTTTTTGACTATAAGTTCTATGTTGTCGATTTAACCTCTCCCTACATTGACGCGCGCGCGCGCGCTGCGGCCGGAGAACCCGCGCGCGCTGCGGCCGGGGCGCGCTGGGGGGCGCCGGGGCCCGCCGGGAAAACACCCCGGAGGGTTGAACGTTGGAACTCTTCTGGGTTTGGAGGTAGTTTTAGTGAAAACCGGAAGTGACGTCACACACACACACTTGCGCAGACCCACCAAACCACGTCCGAAGATGAACGCCATTGTGGGGGAAAAAAAACCCCAGTACATCAACACACACAAACAAGTCTAGACATGTACCAAAGGTCACGCCCCATTCACCCCAACCGGAAGTGACGTCACAACCCACGTGACCTTCGCAGCAGAATGGAAACGACACCCTAGTCTAGCCCCCTCACCTAGGCTTCACATGGATACCTCACTCGATCCCATCGGCCCATGAGAAACCCCGCTCGAGCCCAAAACGTCTATGTTCATAGCCTTGGGCCACCGCGCATGCGCAGAGTGCCGCTATGTCAACCCCACACCCAGCCCATCAGATGCCCCTTCACGAATGCTTCACTTTGATACCTCATATGACCCCATTGGACCATGAGTAACTCACCTAGCTCCAAAATGGCTATTTCCATACCCTTGGACCACCGCGCATGCGCAGAATGGTGACAACGCCCGAGCCGCTAGTGCAGTCAGATGCCCCCTCACCTAGGCTTCACTTTGATACCTCACTCGACCCCATTGGACCATGAGTAACTCCCCTAGCTCTCAAAATGTCTATTTCCATACCCTTGGGCCGCCGCGCATGCGCAGCATGACCCTATGTCAACCCCACACCCAGCCCATTAGATGCCCCTTCACGCATGCTTCATTTTGATACCTCACTCGACCCCATCGGCCCATGAGTGCCTCCCCTAGCTCCAACACGTCTATTTCCATACCCTTGGGCCACCGCGCATGCGCAGAATGCCACTATTTCAACCCCACACCCAGCCCATTAGATGCCCCTTCACGAATGCTTCACTTTGATACCTCATATGACCCCATTGGACCATGAGTAACTCCCCTAGCTCCAAAATGGCTATTTCCATACCCTTGCGCCACCGCGCATGCGCAGAATGCCACTAGTTCAACCCCACACCCAGCCCATCAGATGCCCCCTCACATAGGCTTCACTTTGATACCTCATATGACCCCATTGGACCATGAGTAACTCCCCTAGCTCCAAAACGTCTATTTCCATACCCTTGGTCCACACGAGTTGTCTTCCTTGCGTCAATGTGTGCAGATGACGCTATGGTTTGGATCGACGCCGTGATGTGGAAAGGGCGTCCCCACACCATCCTGGAGCCGCCATTTTGTTTGTTGATTTTTTGCGGAGATACACGGGACAATAAACGCTCGACCCTAGAATGGTACAGATGCTAGACTGGTCCTATTAACATGGTACAACACCTATAGATTATGTTTATTACTAGGACGTCAGCGAAATCCTAGAACCCATCCTCCGCATGGCAGAACTGTACAACGCAGAACAAGTCAGGACATGCCTTGATCGCTCACTCGATGCCGCCATCTTGTACCCCACACGCCGCCATTTTGACCACACCGCCGCCATTTTGACCACACATGCCGCCATTTTGACCACACTCCCACAGCCGCCATTTTGACCACACTCCCACAGCCGCCATTTTGACCACACTCACACAGCCGCCATCTTGGTCCCACTCATACAACCGCCAATATGCAGATCGAGTTGTCTCCCCCTAGTGCGGGTTTTTGCCACCAATGTGTACAGATGGCGCCACCATCGGATGTTGTGACGTCATAGTTACATCCGGGTGAAAGGGCCCTCCAAATCCGTAGACGCTACTACTCATGGCTCATGAGAGATATCTTCATTTTCAAAACCATACTCTTAATCAATGATATGGGATATCATCGACCAAAAACATCGACCATATAGGTCCACTTACTACGCAGTAGCATCCACCATAACTAGTGCTGCTGGCGGCGGACGTGAACCTCTATGCTGTCATTTTGTACAAGGTATACATTTCCTGTCAAATGCATAACTTTGCTACAGACGTTTAATTGGTATGTCTTTCAGTAAAATATAACTTTTTTTGTTGAGAATTTCGAATTTCCCGAGTTGATCAGGTTTATAATTTGTTGAACGAACAATCGCACGTCAAACACATATGGCCTGCAAAAACATTTGCTATGAATTTTCTGTAAAAAGGTCGTTTTTGGCGATGGCGTCATTACGTGAAATTCATCAAAACGTCGCACGTGGAATATCAGATATTGAGCTTATTAAAACACAGTGTCAGTGAACATATACCATTACCGGCAGTTTTAGAATTGCCCTGAGTATATAAAAAAGTACACGTTCATTTACCATTTCATATCCAATGATTTTCCACATAGAGGAACCAGTACTTTTAAATTCTTCGTCCCTTTGGTCACCTCCTCAAAATGGCTATGTAGAAGTCTGCAATCAAATGGGTATTTAAAAACAGAAAATGAGTCAACTCTCGATTTGAGGTAATTAAAACAAACATTGTGAGAGTAGATCGAGTTAAACGAGGAATGCTCCCATGGTGATATGATTTACATGAATAATGGTCCAATTGTATTGTTCTAACTGGGCGATTTTGCTTCGGGTATATGACTTCCATGCTAGAACTACCCGGACAAAGAAATTTATTCTGTGAAATCGTATAACCTCGAGTAATAGTAATATTATATGTCGATATCCGTGCGTTCCAGCAATGGACGCAGGATCAGAGGTCAAGGCAGCCCTTCCGGTCACGTGGACGGATGTGACGTTTAACCCGTCCGTATTCCTCCGCGGTGATGCGGTCACTTCCGCCGCGGTAATAAGGTCATGAATTCGAGGATAAACACGTTTCAACATGTTTTGGTGATGATTCATCATCAAAGTGGGGCAATAGCACAATAAGCGATGGCGTCATAATGCGCGGTGGATGCAAAACGAGGAATTAGAGAAAAAGCCGACAATCTCGTCAAAAACCTGGAAAAAACGAACAGTACATGAGTAATAGTCGGGCGGGCACTTCGAGGTAAAAGCACGAAACTTGGCATAGTAGTAGCCAATGATGACCCGATCAATTTCTGATAAGGACCCACACAATAAATATAAGAAGGAAAAACAATTATATAAAAATTAAAGACGAATAAAAAAAATTCAAGGATATATACACACAACACTGATTACACCAGGCGACAGCGTGAACAGTGACATGTGCTGACCCACGGACAAGAATTCTCGGAATCGAACTTCTCGATAAATATATTAATATAATACCTCACTAATTGTGAACGATAAGCATTTAAGCTCAAAGGTACTACTGTATTTTCGTACGGCTTCAGGTTCCACGTATAAAACACTCGATTAAAGAACGAGTGACGAAATGATTCGGATCTGAATTTGGGCATTTGCATTTTGTTATTTGGAGATTTGAATGAAACATATTTATTTATATCGAGGTCGTAGTCTCCTTGCATACATTTTACCAAAAACACAGAATCATTAATTTCTCGCCTGTAGCTCAATGGTAGAAGTTTCAGCTCAGACAGACAGTCACCCTTGAGGAATGTCCACGTCATCTGTGATGTCATTAATGACGTCATCAGTAGGAGTAGTGGCCAAAGTGGGCATTTGGGGAGGGTGAAGGTGTCTTGGGTAGAGATGGTCCATCCGTGGTCCGAATGGGCCGTGTGGTGTGTCAACTTGTAGCTCTCTGCATGTAGACGACGAATGGTATGGTATTTGTTGGAAGTCGCATTGTGCTACGCATGCGCAGTTGGGCAGTAGTAACGAAAGATGTCATTTTGGACGTGGGAAATGACATGTTTGGGCAATCAAGGGACCCATATTTGATCCAAATGAACCGGTTGGGGTATCCTAGTGAAGCTTTCGTGGGGTTGAGTCAGACTGGCGTGTTTTTGATTGGAAGTCGCGCCAATCTGCGCATGGGCAGTTGAGGTGTAGTAAGTAAAGTGGTCATTCTGGAGGTGCGCATGGGTATATTTGAGCGATTGAGGGACCATTCTTGGTCCGAATGCGTCGTGTGAGGTGTCAAAGTGAAGCCCTCAGTGTGTTGACCACGACTTGAGGGATGTCCACGTCGTCTGTGACGTCATCGGTGAGGTCATCAGTAGGAGAAATAGCCAAAGTGGGCATTTTGGGAGTGTGAAGGGAGGTTTTTGGGGTAGAGATGGACCATCCGTGGTCCGAATGGACCGTGTTGGGTGTCATCCTGTAGCTGTCTGCATGTAGACAACGAATGGTATGGTTTTTGTTGGAAGTCGCATTGCGCTACGCATGCTCAGTTGGGCAGCAGTAACATCAATATGTCATTCAGGGTGTGGGTGGGGGTGTGTTTGAGCGATTGGAGGACCATTCTTGGTCCGCAAGCGTCGTATGAGGTGTCATTGTGAAGTCCTTCGTGTGTAGACCACGACTTGAGGGATGTCCACGTCATCTGTGACATCATTGGTGATGTCATCAATAGGAGTAGTATCCAAAGTGGCATTTTGGGCGTGTGAAGGAAGGTGTTTGGGGTAGAGATGGACCATCCGTGGTCCAAATTGCCCGTGAGGCGTGCCTAACCCCCATCTTAAGGCATGGACGCACTAACGAAGGTGAGTG
>JAVTVY010053819.1:0-25204 GCA_036873755.1 Hanleya hanleyi
GGAATGGTATGGATGGTAGTGATGGTATGGATGGTAGGAATGGTATGGATGGTAGTGATGGTATGGATGGTAGTGATGGTAGGAATGGTAGTGATGGTATGGATGGTAGTGATGGTATGGATGGTATCACAGGTACATCTTTTAATCATAAGAAACATGTGTACCAAGTTTCATAATCATTCAATGACAGCTGACAACTGCAACAAACTGTGGTGTACAGATGTACATGTGCACTTCGGCTAAACGCAAAACTCAATCAGTTGCCATAATTTGGAGAAAAATTAATATTTCATCTCAAAAATAGCGCAAATAAATCCTCCAATCATAAGAAACATTTGTACCAAGTTTCGTAATCATCCAATGAGAGCTGACAACTGCAGCAAACTTATCATGTACATGTATACGTATACATGTAGAGGCCTACATATACAATTTACCTAAACAGAAAACTCATTCATTTGTCATAATTTGGAGAAAATTAATATTTCTTGTCAAAAATAGCACAGATACATCCTCTAATCATAAGAAACATGTGTACCAAGTTTCATAATCATCCAATGACAGCTGACAACTGGAGCAAAGTTACCATGTAGATGTATATGTATACATGTAGAGGCCTGTATGTACAATTTACCTAAACAGAAAACTCTTCATTTGCCATAATTTTGAGAAAAATTAATATTTTTTCTCAAAAATAGCACAGGTACATCCTCTTATCATAAGAAACATGTGTACCAAGTTTCATAATCATCCAATGACAGCTGACAACTGGAGCAAACTTACCCTGGACATGTATATGTACAATTTACCTAAACAGAAAACTCTTCATTTACCATAATTTGGAGAAAAATTAATATTTCTTGTCAAAAATAGCACAGGTACATCCTCTAATCATAAGAAACATGTGTAGCAAGTTTCATAATCATCCAATGACAGCTGACAACTGGAACAAAGTTACCATGTAGATGTATATGTATACATGTAGAGGCCTACATGTACAATTTACCTAAACAGAAAACTCTTCATTTGCCATAATTTTGAGAAAAATTAATATTTCTTCTCAAAAATAGCACAGGTACATCCTCTTATCATAAGAAACATGTATACCAAGTTTCATAATCATCCAATGACAGCTGACAACTGCAAGAAACTTTCCAAGTACAGATGTACATGTGCACTTCAGCTAAACGCAAAACTCATTCATAGGGATTTTAACATTAGAGTACCCCAGGGGTAGTACCCCCAGGTGGCATACCCACCCCCCATATTTTTTATATTTTTTTTATATTTTTTCTAATTATTCTAGATTTTTTTTTAACTTGCTAAACCAAAAACCCATTCATTTCCAGGCAGGGGACACCGACACCGACACCGACACCGACGACGACATCCTCTTTCCCCCTCTCACAATATCTCCCCTTTACTTCGTAAGGCGAGATAATAACAGCTATCTGAACACACTTCTTTTCTCTTTTCTTCTGTCTTCTCCATCTTGTTTCTTCTCCACATTCATAGCAAATGTACTGTAAGGTAAGTACGTACGATGAAGATGAACTACTGTAAGGTAAGTGCGTACATGAAGATGAACTGGTAGCGGACCGACGTCAACGAATTCATGACAAACTTGAACTGCAGATAACTCAGGACATCATGTGGTACGTTTTTGTTCATTATTTATTTTTTAATCAGTTACTAAATAATGTTAAATATGAAAGAAACTTATTTCACTTAAAACAAATCTAACTTTATTTATCGAGGGCAACTCTGTCAGTTACAAAAACTGTTCTTCCCCGAGGCCCTTCAGAGATAATAGTGAACAAATCACATGAAATATAATAAACAAGAGCCCAAGGGGCTTCAATATACGCCCGTATATCTGGAATTACATCGGTTCAAATTTCAAGGTTGTTTAATAGCCTTGATTCCAATTGATCTAGCAATCCAGAGAAAGGTCTACAATTTTTTGCTTATGAGAATGTAACATATCACATCTTATATTGAATGATAAACTAAAATGAGCTTAACTATTGGTAACTAGTTGATCGTGAAGCAAGAGCTGAGAGCTCACATATCCCACACTGAAATCGACAATAGTCAAACACAAGAAAATAGTAGTTTTCCTGCAAATGGATTCCTTTCAGACGAGAGAATTTTTCATGAAGGAAGAAGAAAGTGATGAAGTAAACCTTTGTTCTTGAGTTAATAAACAGGTGTGAAGTTCATAAAGGACTCCTCCCCCCGTTAAATTACTAAATGTATGGTTTTTATTCACAACAGTTTAACTAAATGAAGCGTTTCAAACATGGGAGACAACTCCACAGGACAATACCATATAAATGCAGGGAAAAGAACTTCGAATATTCCAACAATATTCCAGCACATTTAGTCAGCTAAGCTTGATTCAGTTCTGGGGGACTGCGACAGACCTTTGACAAATTGATCTCATATGTATGGCTCCACTTTGCCATGCGAGTAAGGTATACTCAAAGTTTGGTACCAATCCATACCTTGAAACTAGAGCTATCGCATGGACAACAAATGTTAATGGATGAATGGACAGAACGCAACATCGCATTACACGACCTCGTCTTCGACAGGCACATGAAAATGTGACTTTTAATGATTTCTTGATTTTGGGGTCACAGTGACCTTGACCTTTGACCTTGACCTCAATTTTGGTACACAACACATCGTCTTCCCTCAATCTATCAATGCCCACAAAAAATCATGATTTTTAATGATTTCCTGATTTTGGGGTCACAGTGACCTTGACCTTTGACCGTGGCCTAAATTTTGGTACATGACAAACAGTCTCCCCTCAATTTCTCAATGGACACAAAAAATCATGATTTTTAACACTTTCACGATTTTGGGGTCACAGTGACCTTGACCTTTGACCTTGACCTACATTTTGGTATATGACACATTGTGTCCCCCTAATGTATCTACTGACACAAAAAATGTTATTTTTAATAATTTCCTAATTTTGGGGTCAGTGACCTTTGACCTTGACCTAATTTTTGGTATGCATCACTTCATTTCCGCCTATTGAATCCACTCACAAAAAATTAGAAATTTTCAAACGATTTCCTGATTTTTCAACCACTGACCTTTGACCTCTGACCTTGACCTACATTTAATATGCAACACATCGTTCCCCCTAGGGCATCCACTCACCAAAAATTAGAACTGTAGATAGAAAACTGTCAATGATCAATGATTTCCTGATTTTTGGCAACAGTGACCTTTGACCTCTGACCTCGACCTCAATTTCGGTACGCGACACATCATCTCCACCTAGCGTATCCACTCACAAAAATTTGCAACTGTGGATAGAAAACCTTGAGAGATATAGACCGGACACGAACACTTCAGTGATTTCCTGGTTTTTAGGCCAGTGACCTTTGACCTGTGACCTCGACCTTCATTTTGGTACGCGACACATCGTCTCCCCGTAGGGTATCCACTCACCAAAAATTGGAGCTGTGGATAGGAAACTGTCCCAGATATAGACCGGACACGAGAACCATCACATAATACGTCCGCCTTTTGGGCGGGCGTATAAAAATACATAACAGAATAGAATATATACAGGTGTATGAATAGATTTAACAATGAGTAAATGATATGGCAGGGACATTCCAGTAATCACACTAAACATCTGTATTTTGGCCCCTGATTATGTTCATAAGTCTGGACTTGAAAGCATTGAGGGATGGGACATCCTCAAGAGATGTTTGTCAAGAGAATTCCACAACTTGGCTCCTGAATAACTTAAGCTCTGTTTTAGATAATGTGTTCTTGGTCGAGGAAGGTACAGTTTGTTGTTTTCGGCTGATCTGAGGTTTTGGTTTGTTACATCACTTACATTTTGAAAAAGACAGTTGAGATAAGGTGGGCATAGATTATGAATGATCTTGAACATAAAAACAGCCTTTTGGTAAGTTAGTCTATCATATCATGCACACTGGTTCAGTTGAGTTCTTGAAATAGTGTCTTGGTTGGAGTGAGATAGTGAGCATTCAGTATCATTCTTGCTGCTCTTTTCTGTAATTTATAAACCCGGTCCATTTGAGAACATATGCACAGCTTTGCTTCTTTCCTAAGGAGGTGCCTATGTCTGTATAGGATGCTAAGTTAGGCAGAAATTTTATGACAAACAGAATCAATATGGTCATGCCAGCTAAGATTTTCATCAACAACAATGCCTAAAGTTTTGTCCGTCTCGACATTCTGGAATTCATTTTGGTCAAGTTTTACATGTAGGTTTAAATCATTCTTTTGCAACTTTCGTTTTGTTGTCATAACCATTATTCATTTGGACGTATTTATGTACAGTTTGTTTTCACGATACCATCCCTCAATAACTTTCACATCATGATCTAAGAGTGTTTCAAGCTCCTTGGTATTGGCAGCATGGTTGTAAATGGTTGTATCATCTGCATAGAGATCAATCGTAAATTAATATCATTTATATATCATTTATTCGAAAGCATGTTGTGCATCACCTTGTGTATTTTTGCCAACTGAAGGGCTGTTGGTCAGCTTAAAGACGGTCGGCTTCATTGGAAAAATTAATGAATACCTTTATATATCATATTCATTTGTCACAAAGTTTCGGATTAATGACATGCAGTGACATAGGGGCCCAATACTTGAGGGATGCTATAGCTTTTTCGATCCTTGCTATTGAAAAAATCTCGCAAGAATTTTCACGTACGCCATCTCCTGTTACATTTCAAATAAGTTTTACTTTCTCGTACATAACATCTGTAATTACTATTCAGTTTAGGTTCTGTGGAATAATTATTATATCACCATTTGCTTGCTCCTGTATACTTGAGTACAACAGTGCAAACTTTTTTCAGTATATGCATCACCGCAAATTCTACTGCCGTAAAATATTCTGGATTGCTGCATTCAGTAGAAATGATAATATTCTAAATTATTTTTGTCTGAACAGAACAAGAATATGTTTTCAGTATCATAGCTGGGAATCTCAACATTCATATCAAAGAACAAAAAAATTCGAAGTCGGACCCAAACAGGCATGTGTCTGGTTTTTGGGTGAGGAGCACATGGCATACAGTCGCCAAAATTAATGCAACTATATCCCAACCATATGCGGTTGTATGTCATTTAGATCATGTACCTCTCAGGATTCTGGGATAATAGTTCAGCTAGAAGATCCTATCGTAAATCTACCCAAGAATGGAGTTGATCGTTCATCGAAAGATGGCAGTATATTTGGATATATTGCTGAGTTGGGACAGCAAAAATCACTATGAATGAACCACAACAACGGCAGCATTGTTGAGTAGTCCTTGAACACATGGTGAAAAAAGTTTGGAATCTGATCAAAGCTGTGGCCAAAGACTCTGGTAGCTTGAGAAATACCCAGATGCCAAGAGATGTAGAACAGTTGATGTTAGAATATACTTTCTGTCTTTAATAAAGAGAACTATGTGTGTACGAAAAGATTCGTTCACACTGACAAGGTTTACATTGTGCGACCATGTAAACTGACAATGATCTCTACCCTGCGAGCAAGAAAATCTGCATTTCAAATGTCGGGTCAAACTTCAGCAACATATTTCGTTAAGACCGAATGAAACATAACTCCGAGTTTTTTATTTTCTTACTTTCAGTATAATATCGAACATATGTTCTCTTCAATCGGCAATGTTAATATTGCACGTCCCCATAAACTGGCAATATTCTCAACCCCGTGACCATGAGAAATCGGGGTTCAAACATCGGATTCATTTCGTTTGAGACATAATGAAACTCAACTTAGTTGTTACAATTGGTTCAAAATGCTAATGTTCAAAATGCTAAAAAAGTTTGTAAGGTTTATCAAATACTAAATTTAAGTGAACCCGTTGATATGTATTTTATATTATATTTCATGTGATTTGTTCAATATTATCTCTGGAGGGCCTCCGGGTTCATACTTCATGTAAGCATCACGAGACAATGCATAAAATAGCCAAGTCTGGAGACAACAATGTGTCTAGACCTGTGCCTTTTCAGTGACACAAAGACCCAGACAATAGTTCCTACATGAAGTATCGACCGGCCTCCTGGAAGAACAGTTTTTGTAACTGACAGAGTTACCCTCAATAAATAAAGTTATATATATATATCTCAAAGTTTTTCCATCACACATCTACGCAAACCCACAATATCGCGACCACGATAAATCGGGGATTTCCGAATAGTTAGGACCACGGTTTTTCGCAAATGAGTCGTTTTCGATTACTTGGGGAACAATGTCACATGACCTGGCAAAAAATGCCCGTTTTCGAATTTACTTAGGGTCGCGAATACTTAGGGAACTTACCGTATAGTCAGTCTATAGACAGTAGAAATGCTATTTTAGGAAATCAAATTCACCCAACAGATTCAACTTGGTGACAAAAGCCATCGAGAAAAGTGACTACTGCTGGAGAAAAAAAATATGAGAATTGAGTGAGGTCCAGTCTAATTAAATGGACATGGAAAGTATCGGGGAATGAAATGAGTCCCAGTCGTGTGAATTTGAAATAAGACGGAGCGAGAAGTGGGCTTGAGCTATAATCAGAGAACATGGGCAGATGAAAATTGAGCTGATCTCTTACAGTGACAAGAGACAGTTCAGCGATAGCGGATTATCTCCACTAATATCTTAGAGGTATTCCCGGTTCATCTGCCCAGTCGATACCCTGGCCATTACGGACGAACCGGCTCAAATTTCTGTTAGCGGCAAATACTGTTTACAATTGACAATACTGCCCAGATTGATCCAAGCAGCCACATAAACTGGCTCATCAAACTAATCCCTATATTGATTGGGTAAGTACCAATTTCTGACAGCAGTGGACTACAGGCAATACCAAATCTAACTCCTGGCCAAATATTGCCCTTAATGTTCTGTCTCAACTTCGAGGAAAAGGAAATAGGATGGAATACAGAGAAACATTGCAAAGATTAGAAAAGGAAAAGTTTGGCAGGCAAAAAATTTAATGAAATTCCAGAAAATTGAAAAGGCAGCAGATAAAGGAAAAAGTATGTGGCGCCAAATTAAAGAGACATTTTAGAGACGCAGCAGAAGGAAAAAACGAGGAATAGGACAAATGGAGGAAGAAACTTTAGATCGCGGAAAGTGGTGCGCAAACAGAAATAATTGATTTAAGTGCTCAAGCTGGACTAGAGCAAACAGAAATCAGAAGGTTAGAGATGATAGGACTGTGATGAAGGGAAGTGTAAAGGGGGACTAACTCGGGCATTGAACTCTCAAAATCGACAAAATTAATCAAAGCACACAAAACCCGGTTGCGGCATAAATAGTCAACAACAAGTCAAGGAACACAAGAAATGAAGGAATGTACATTTATGAGGTGAAATTGTGAAAAATACATGTACTGGTAACATAAAGAAAATGACCACACTGAATCATTGAATCATATATAAATTGTTACACAAGGTAGATTTCTTCTCAATATTTCATCATCTGGGCAATGAAATCATCTTGCTTTACCATCTCTTTAAAATAGTATTAATTGTCAATCTGGAGGGGGTATATACATGTATGTAAAAAAATTAAATAGTTCAACTCAAAAAAAGAGTCATACTTTTTCTTTTACTGGATCAAAAAGACTTGTTTGAAAAGGGAGGTGTTTTCATTTTTTAAGTCTTCTTTCTGTAGGATCTGGCCCAGGACTGATCCCTGGACCTTCTGTTTGCTAGGCGGATGCTCTAACCACTGTATTATCACAGTGAAGTCCTTCTCGAGGGAGCCAATGGCAGTCTGGCAACTGTTACAGATTGAAAGTTCGGCCACAACTTAGGAATTTTGAAGACTCATCTTTTTGGTGCCTGTAGTATCAGTACTGTGGTATTTCATTTTTCGGTGCAGAATGTATTGCATGGTAGATTTTTGAAGCAGGTGGAAGAATGGTACATGAACTGATGTTGAGAAAATGACATGAAAGAACTATGCAGTGCTCCAGATAAATTTTTTTTATGAGGAGTACTATACTCCTCCAAATTTGTTCGAAGGAGTATCGCTTGTCATACCAGGAGTATTAACGGTTCTGAAAAACTTCTGGTCCGGACAAGTTGTTGACGCACGGACAAAGGGACGTACATGCCGATCACAAGACACAACTGTGTAGTTTCTTGCCTGAAGTTTTTGCGCATAGTTCTACAACTCCAGTGACTATAGAGTCTATAATCCTCCGCACTAAATTCTGCACCGTCTCCTCGGTAGATTTGGCAAAAAAGGAGGTTATTTTGCGTGTCCCGGACATCTTTAACCGAATCACACATGATGTGATTGCTGCAGTGAAAAAAATGGCTGCTCACTATAGCAACGGTACTGTTTCCGGCAAGCTCTCCAGTCTCCGTGCAAGGGTATTGCTGATGAACTATATGACAACAACGTAAAACACCCCCGGAGACAGATTTGTCTCCCTTGATATGCCTTGCTGAGATCAGGAGACCGAGTCAACGGATTGACGGCATCGTTTATTAGAGAAATTTTACGCATTGATTTTGGCGATAAGGCGTATCAGCTATTTATCGGGCGTATTTGTTACGCCTAGATTTCAGCATGCATGCGTTTTTGAACTTTTTGTAGGCGTAAATTACGCCAATACGCCCCTTATCTGGAGCACTGCTATGTCCTTGGCGACTTTTTTCCGGCTATCTAAATTCTTTCCCCAACGAAAAATACAATAAAAATAGAGCAACCCTGTGCTGAGAATGAACATCTCATCCCAACTTTGAGTTGTAGGTGGGGCCATGTTTTACAAAACGGCATCATGAGATACTACTGGAAGTCAGAAAGTTACATTCCCGTGAGATCTGAAGTTACTTGTACGATGCAGTATGGCGGCAATTACAAAGTCCCAAAATTGAATGGGAACTCACTGAATTTCTCAACATTTCTATCCCGGCACATCGATGACATTGGCTATGACATGGACACCACTACCCCAGGTCATGTGTTGGTGACAAGTGTGGTGATCCATATATTTCATGAAAATAGAAAATACTCTCCTTGGTGGATCTGAGCTGAGGGAGCTATTTGCTCCTCTTGTCTTGGCAACTTTAATGCTGTGATATGCTACTCTCCTGTTTTGAAATATCAAGCTCTAACACCAATTAGGGTAGATGATAAATGATCAAAATTGATTGAGAGTTTGTTCTTTATAATATTGTTCTTTATTATATAGATAATTCATATGTGTTCAAAATGTACATGAGCTTTCATGTGACATGGTAGGGATCACTTAAAATGACGAAAGGCTATTAGCATTGATATAGGACCAGAATTGGGTGCCAAATGCCTCAAATCCCTGTGTATATTTCCTCTGGTGATCCAGCCAAAAGACCTGTTATGGTGTAATCCCTGTGGATTTTACCCGACTTCACTATTATCGGTAACTACTTTCGGACTCAAATGGCTGCGTCCTGGTGCAAACTACATCATTAATCACCATCTAATTGTCTCCCTTGATCCCTGGATGATTAATTAACAACAGGCAGATTACCACTAGAAGCAGACAGATAAGCCCTGGATTCAAATCCCAATTCTGTCATCTATTTATCTCGATTAGTTTTAGAGGCTGTAGCAATATCAGTGGTGTATACAGCTGAAGCTTTAATCTGAACTGAAAATCTAGAACACTAGTCACTACTATTTCCCCTCAATTCTCAGGTGACAGGTGAGGCCAATGATTTGTTCTGTTGTAAGAGAAGTTAGAACTGTTGGATAAACTGACATCAATCAACTGTGCGAATCTATTTAGTATTTTAACTTTCATCACTCCAACTGCTTGGGGGAGTAATTTCGAGTTTTATTGGAAGATATCCTACCTCCACAGTGGTCATAAAAACCATCTCTTATCAGTCGCTTCAGTGCATAGCAAAGGCCAGACCGGTTTTACTGCCAGCGCAGTGAGATTTCTCCCCAATAAATCACAGTCGAATAAGAAAATCTGTAATTCTTGTCTTGTATGGCAAAAGGTCATCTGGGGCTGAATCTTTTTCACTCAAGTGTACACATCAAAACATTCAAGGCCACATTCATATTTTCTCCCAGGTAATCCATCTCTAACCTTGGTTCCTCTGACAAAGCCTAACCATGACAGAGAGTGGTTCTGACATAACAAAGACCAGCCTTGCCAGTGCTCAAAATATACCATCGTCTGTGTTAGCCAAAGGAGAATGCAGGAGTGTTTTGCACTCCCTGATTCCAATTTGCTCAGCCTAAATCTGCCAGATTTAACATGGGAGAGATAGAAAATGCACTCCTTGTTGAAAGTAGAAATTTGCACACTGAGATCATTATTCTGGCTAATACTATGTTGCCTACTCACCATTGGCGACGAAAATATAGACAATGGCGAGTAAAATTTTGAAGAAGTCTCCAAGATGGCGAGAAGAAGTCAGATATTTTGCCAAAGTGGAGAGCAAACCTTATTGGTACATGTACTCAACATATCTAATCGCTGACATTGTAATGCCAGCTATTAAATGAGTTTCATTTGTGAGTGATCGTTGACCGAATTTACACAGCAAATGGAGAATGCTTGGACATGTATTAGCTGTGAAAAACAACTTCCGCTCAATAATGCATAGAATTACATCAAATTTAAATGCCAAAATTGTGCCCGCTCTATCCAAAATGGAAAGTAGTCTGTAGGTTTTTGGCAGGGTCGATTGACAACCGCTAGAATGTTATCGTGGATTGGAGTCTACTTTTCTTTCACAGCATGTTCGAAGATCCTGCATGTTTTTAGACTGAATTTGAAGATGATGGGAAAAGAGAAATAATTTCACTGGCGGACGATAGAACAGTCAGTCCAGATTAAAGAGTTACAACCACCCAACTGATTTTCTGTTGAAAGTCCATGTGGTTGGCATGGGTAACAGACTGGTGCTTGACATGGGAGATGTGAAAAAATATTTGCTTGATATTGTGGTGACTAAATTTTTGCCTTCACCCCTTAAATTGTGAATCACTAAAAACCTGATTTTCAAGCACTGCTTGTTATTGTTAGGAGTTCCTACCAACATTTTTATGACCTCATGACTTCTCCGAATATGCCTTATAAAATGACCGGTCGGTATCTGTCTTTGTTTTGACTCAAATGATCCCCCGTATGTTGTTCCCTCTTAGACAACATACAATAGTTGAACAAATACATTTGGACATAGTTGATGATAAATGCAGGTGCAGGTGTTTTTGTATGTACATATATCGTCTCAGTCCAGATGAATGTGAATGCTATACATTATTAAGACCAACCACAGCAACAGTCAAATTATCGGGTAACACTCTAATATAATAGTATTCTCAAATTAATAAATCATAATTAATAGGATTCAGTTGCTGCGGTGTTTAGCTTGAAACATGCGGCACCACCAGGGAACAGAGTTAATGTGGCTCGTGAGGCAAACATGTGTGACGACATCATCAGGAAAAGTTGATTATATTTTTTTTTCTTTGTTCAAATTATCAACAATTTTTTTATCTGTTGTCAATTTTATATTTTTTACTCTCGATTATATGACAAATTTGTATAAATAAGGCACATTTTTATTGATATTCTTCAACTTATTGATAAACCTCACGAGTAGTCAGAGTCAAAAGATAAAAGTAGGTCACTGGACAAAATGTTTCTTTCGCAACTGTGTGTATGTCAGTTTCAATATGTCAGTATGCATCTGGTATGTTGAAAAAATACAATAAAATTTTAAACAGAAACATGTACATGCAATATCCTTCTTCTAATGCAGGCTTGAGAAGAGTAAACTTGAATATCACAATCAAGGGAGACAACTGATATTCTACAGCCTTGCTAGGTTATCTCCCCTGATTGTGACCACAGCACTATGTGGTTGCCTCTACCATTCAACCAGACAAACAAAGTTCTGCTGTGAGATTGATTTAATGTGTACTTCTCACATGGCTTCTCTTAGAAAGGGTCAACATATTTAAGTGGTGCACTTGAAAAAAAAAGAATGAATAGTGACTGTGATCACACTGGAACGAAACCTCAAATCAGTCTGTGAAATTTCCCATAATCGAAACGAGTCGGTTATGTTGATGAAAATTCTGCAGAACTCTGGAATACATGTAAAGGCAGGGCTAGATTCAGGAATTAGTGTCCTTATTTGAAAAAAATAATGCTGAGTGCAGCGAGGCTTAGCCTACAAGCCGGGGTCCTAGTTGCTCTCAGGAGCATTTGAGCCCATTTCTGGCTATTTAAATGTCTTGTCAGATACCTGCAGATAATGAACAATTTACTTCTTTTTTCCAAATTTTCACCAGATTCAGGCTGACCTGTCTTGTGTTGTGCTGTCAGATTGATACTATACCATGATGTCAACTTTGACTAAACTAATAACAACTAACCTTTTTGCTGATTAGACTGTGGCGCAGGGGCCGCCTAGGCCCCGAGAAACTCTGGCACCCTTGATGCTCTCAGAAGCATTCTAACCCATTCCTGGCTGCATGTCATGTCTTGTCATTCAGACAAGCATATCATGCACATTTTACTTCATGTTTAAACTGATCATCTCCTTTTGAAATTATTTACAGCTGCTGCTATTAAAATTTTTATTGAATAGCTTCCTCTGTACAGTATTTTATACCATGATGCAAACTTTGACAATTAAAACATGTACCAACTATTAAATTGGTGTTCAACTGTCATGTTCAACATCTGCTTGACCTGTGTTTTCAACACCGGCAGCACGGCATCAGGCAAAGAGAACATCGACTTTATGGCAGTCAGACCCGTCACTTTCCTTTAGTTTTTTTTCAAATGTCCAGCCAACACACCGCATCCTCTTTTCCAGCCGCTACCCTTCCTATTTCCCCCTGACCGATCTTTCTGTCCCACCATGATGGCTTGTTATTGCAGATATGCACTGCAGATACAACGCGAGAACGCACATGCTGCGTAGCTCTCCAGACAGACGTACATATTTCCTACTTCATTCATAGTATCAACCTCTTTCTGGAGAACGAAAACTATCGCGCCCCTAGTGGCCAAGCTTGTCGACGGATAGATGCATAGTTGTCTCCCTTCCCATAAGTTTTGTCTAATGCTCATCCAGGTTTACGTCTTTCAAACTTCGTAAAAAAAATGATTTGATTTTTGAAAAAAATCATTTGATATTTTGCAGAAACATACTCATTTTCAAGTCATTTGATTTTGTACCTGTGCCCGTTTTACGGACGCTGTGAGACCCTAGATCTAACCCTGAAAGGTCATGGTAGAAACTGGAATCTGGTAAAATCTTAGAGGTAGAAACCAGAATTTCAGTTTCTCCTGATAGAATATTAGATTCTTCCAGCACAAAGTCAGATTCCCATTTCTCATGATAGAATCTTAGATTCTATCCCGACTTTTCAAACTTTAAATATGTGAGCTTTTATTTATTTACGTTTTCAAACAGCCATGAGGTGTGCACAATGATTTGAGTTTATGTTTTGTTCCAATTTCTACATGTAGTTTAGTTTCTGGTAGAATAGAAACTGAAATTCCAGTTTCTACAGGCACAATGTTAGATTTTGCCAGTTAACTGGGAGATCCTAGATTCTACCGACAGAAACTACGTACTGCTACAGTATGAATGGAAGAAAATATGGACTTCATTACAATATTGTGTTTATGAGTCTTCCTCTATAGTTGATTAATCCTCCTTCTGGGCTGCCTGTGGAGATCTGACAAAACCTGTGAAATACTGCATTTAAAGGTGAACTGAAAAGCTTTCCAATGTTGTGTTAAAATGTCATAAAACAAGAACTTCTATAGTTGTTACAATTATGTGTGGTAATAGTTCTGTGGGTTATTGTTTTATTTTGGGTATATGAGAAGTCAAAACTTATACCGAGAGCCAGAACTTTTAAAAACATCATCGCTTGCCTCCCGTTGTTTTTGGAACGTCATGACGTTATAGTGGCCCTCGTTCATTCATCCGACGTAGTATGACGTCACATTTGAATAAAACTTGAATGAAGGGGACCACTATAACGTCATAACGTTCCACAAATCAAGAGAGACAAGCGATGTAAGTTTTCAAGACGGATTTATAACAGGATAACTTAGATATTGCTATTAGTACAATTTTGCGAACTATATTTGCCCCAAAAACGTATAAAAGTTATGTCACATTAGACAAGATCTATATAAGCAACAATTTAGATAAAATTAAAAGCTTTGCAGTTCACCTTTAAATACAAACTGTCCAATGCAGATATTATCCAAAAAACTGAACATGAAATTGAAAATGATGAAAGGATCATAACTTACAATACATGTACATATCTCAACAAAGTCACTTACTGTCTATTGGAGACTGTGCCATTTTAGCAGCTTGATGACAGTAGCCAATCAAACACTGGATATGACCAGACCTGTGTGGTTTTCTCGAAGGTCCAGATTCTGCTAGGCAATATGGTTCGGTTTCTGTGATCCAAGAGTTGTTACGGACCTTGCATCAGTCAGATACGCTGGCATCTCACTGTCATAAAAGAAATTAGAGTTAAATAAATCCATCTTGTATGAGAACAGAATCTTGTTTGATGGATATTTATATTGAGGATTGAACTGACGAAATCAAGTTTTTTGGTGATTGCATCTTTTCCATCCCAATTTAAAATTCATCATCAACTAGAATATTTCATCAACTAGACTATTTCACACTATTTTTGTACATGTACATGTTTTGTTAATGTCATGTACATGTATATGTACCGGTATTGAATAAAACAAAGTAGTGCAAATGAGGGGAGGTAAAGCAGTACATTTTCAAATCTTAGTATGGAGTCTTCCCCCTTTAATCATGCACCATCTCCCCTTCAAGAACATGATTTATTGTGTATCAACTATGATTTACAACATACATGTAGAATAGGTAGATAAACCAGATTCATAAATACCAGCGAAAATATGTCATCAAATATGGAAACACTAACAGAGTTTTTATGACTTGATATACATGTATATCTTTAAAAGAAACATGAATTGCAGGCAAGCACCTAAAAGGTGCGTGGACCCCTCAGCCTGTTTTTTTTTTAGTCAAGTAGGATCAGGGCTGCATCTGGAGCCAATTTAGTTTCGCAAAATGTATGGGCGCCCAAAACTCAAATGAAACGAGGGGTGCCACTTTCGATAGGCGTCTGACTTAGCACTCTGTAAAATAAGAACCAAGACAAATAAGCTCTACCGAACACGGATCTGCAGATATAACTTGTACCTTCAGCTACAGATAACAAAATCGGAGATTATTACATCCGAATGGGGCATAACTCCATAAGCAAAGGCAGGTAATCCTTTGTTGGCTTGTAGAATACAACATGAAAAATTTGAAAATCAATTTTCCTATTTCTAAGCTTAAACTTACCTTCACATACCTTATTGCTATCGTGTTCTTACGCGATTGCCTATTGTAACACATTACCACAGAAACAAAAGTCCCTGTGCCCATGCGCGAGTACCCAGAATCCAATCTGTCCGACCACGTCACTTCCTTCTTTCCTATTCAATCGCAGTGTGAATAACCCATTAGCGGGGAGGCTGGGAGGGCCATCACAGTATGTGAAGGTAAGTTTAAGCTTAGAAATAGGAAAATTGATTTTCAAATTTTTCATATTTCTTGCGCTGTAAAACTTACCTTCACATACCTTATTGCTAGAATATCAAAGCAGGACGGAGGGAATAGTGGTCGAAAACAGAAAGGAATCTCCAGCATAGGCGAAGGGGAAAACAGGAGTCAGCCAGGTAATCGAGCGCCACAAACGCATGTAAGATGAGTATATTATGGCTATCGATCTATCACCCGGCCCCGATAAGAGGGCACTGTGAACAGGCTGACAGGCACTAGACCGAAACCTCTTCCCCCCCCCCTTTTTTTGAAAATTGGGGAGAGCAAACACTTACCAAATTTTAAAATTGGTAAACTCACTAGGTCTAGTGCATACAGGTCGACGGGTTATCAACGGCCTGGGCACCACCCGCGGTCCCAGTGTGTAGAAATCCCGTCTCAACAGCGTCCAATTTCGGAGGTGATGACAGACAGACGTATCGCAAACCTCCAGATTACGGCCCTCAACAAGTCAAATGTCGTCCACGGAAATGTCAGATCATAGAAATCAGGATGTCAGTACAGCCCTGACCTGATGAATCCAAACCTAGGAGAGTGTTACCTCCGCAGGTACGTCCGTGTACACCAAACGAGAAGTTTTGGAAAGCTAGGAAGAACATATTTTATATTTCCTGCTTTAGGAGAGGGACCGAAAGATACCGTTGACGCCAGCCCAGAACAAAACGCACGTGTCTGTATACAAGAGCTCTTATCTGGGCCCATAACTCTGCCATTATTTCAATTTATAAACTGTTGGACAGAGTGGGGTTGACGGACTCCAGAAAGTAAGTCATAAGGTGACTGATACTGATGACAAATCCCGGAAGTGTAGAACCCGTAGATATGCTGGGATGACGAAATCCGGTTCATACTCCATGTAATACACGACAATGCATAAACTAGCGAAGTCTGGGGGGAAAAATATGACTAGGTTTTAGAGCCCATCAGCTGCACTGAGACCTAGACAACAGTTTCCCACATGAAGTATCTGCCGGACTCCCGCGGTAACAAGCTACCAAACTGCAGGAATATAAAACATCGTCATCTATGATCACAGTAGGTTATTATTTGATGTCATACATGTAGGCTGAAAGACACTCCTGAAACGATACAGCACCCAAACCAGCTCCGGAACTGCAACGTCTGGAGTGAATCTCCGTACCCATCGGAAAGCGACGGAGTGAACAAACGACTCCATCCATCCGATCTTCTCCAGGAAATGGAAGAAAGATTTACGTGGAACGATGGATTGACACCTGAACAACCCGAGATATCGCATATCAATACACATACGTCGCTCGCTGAACAAGACCTCCGTTCCTAACCGATACGTTTAAATCGGATGTAAGGTGAAGAGAGGAGCTAGTATATGGCGTCCTCGATGAAAACACCCGAGATGGAAGGGCTTCTTGTTCTGGAAGACGTATTACATGAAGATGTTCTGAAGACAAGCCAAATCATTTTCTAGAAGAAAAGCTGGCTGATGGGGAAACCCGGAACTGGGTCAGATAACATGTACTGATGCCACTGACCGGAAGCCGGTCGCCGAAATAGTTGTCGTCAGAGTGGCAGCAGCGGAAGAATGTGTCCTCCAGCAAGGTTACGCCATAAACGTACGCAAGACGCTGCCACGACTGCTGGGATCGTAGTATGAGAAATATAAACAGGAATCATAAAGTCGCTGAAATTTCTCGTAATTGAAGAATTCCACCTGGCGGTCTACGAGAAGCTGTCACCCGGTCGTAAGAACCTGATAGAGAGTCCGATATACCGGAAACCTGACAAACTCGTAGCGACGATCCCTAAAAGCAGGAGCTACTGGGGGAACAAATCACTGTTCCCCGTGCTTGTTTATGAAGGTCAAAAGCTATGATAATGTCTGACACAACACAAGCGTTGGTTATTGAGAATTTGTTGACTTCCGCTGTTATGAGACGACTGTCAATTCTCGAACCAAATATGTTCTCCAGCCCTCCTCGACGCCGTCTTAGAAGAATGGCTGAGACGGAGGAAGAATCACCGGTCAAATCCGTGCAAAGTAGAGCAGTACAGGTGAGATTTGACCTCCAAAAAGGATTTAGGTGCGTACTGGGACGAACACTTCAACGCCACTGCAATGATACCTCAGTGTCGGAAGAAAAGAACAGCAACACTACCGCCGGAATGAAGGCTCTTCCCTATTGTCATCCACTTTAGAAGAGGAAAGACAGAAGAGAAAAATAGATTCTG
Source organism: Hanleya hanleyi (assembly GCA_036873755.1). NCBI lineage: Eukaryota > Metazoa > Mollusca > Polyplacophora > Lepidopleurida > Hanleyidae > Hanleya > Hanleya hanleyi. The sequence continues at coordinate 17,875 of JAVTVY010053819.1, forward strand.
TGCTTACACTATAGGTAATACAGAACTGAATAAGTCCGGGGTAGCTCGGTATGAGACAAGTAACAGGGAAACTGAAAGAGTATCCACTGAAGCTTGCATACAAAACCGATAATGTTGCTGGAACTATTCCGCCGCAAACTGAAGGAAATGATGACGAGGCGACGCAGTCTCATACACCACCCTGGACACTCGCCGGCCAGGAGTAGTTTAGCCGCAATAGGGATGTAACCTCAAGAAGAATAGGTAAATCGTAGTTTCTTCTGGTTACGTGACATCGGAGATGAAGTCCCTAGGTCGCGGCAAGCGACTACGTCATCATCGCCGAGAAGTCCGTCATCAATTCCACATTCTCCACCGGAAGTACCGAAGATGAGGGAATGCAATTTTAACAGAAACGATTCCAATGAAACCAATCCGTGTCAAGTTTAGCCAGGTAACATGTTCTGGCGTAACTGACCAGAGTAATCACAATCCCATGATGAGCTGTGTGCCGAAGAAGACGAGTCGAAACAGGTCTCCATAAGAGGATTTCTTTAGTGAACACGTTCACTACCTCTAAATTAAGACACAGTCGAAGTGGAATACCCAGAGGATCGATCAGGATCCCATAGGGAAGAAACTGCAGAAGATCACGTATTCTAGGAAAGTACGATCTCTCCTTGTTTCATTAAGATGACCAAACTCGGCAAGCATTATCAGAATTTTTTGGGAATAGATGTGACGTACAAATAGTTGAACGAAACAAACCCAAAATGTTTGGTTCAAACGAATTTGATCCAAATTCTGACAATAAGTCATACCTGGAGATGATGCTCCATTCATGACGCAACAGCAACACCCAATCGTCAGGGTCTACATAAGTCATATGGATCAATGCGGAACCGGATACTGATGGACGGTAAAGGAATGCGCATGCGCAAACCCTCGTTAAGACCCAAAGACAATTGTAAAGCTGACTAGAGGGCCCGGGTGAGGCTGTGACACTGCAGAATGAGTTACAATCCGGAGTGAAAACCGGAATTGACGTCATACTGCCCAGCTGCAAAGTCATACGACCAGTTACCAAACGTAGCTAGTTGATGGAAGTCGTAGACAGGAAGGAATGCACTATGAAGATAGGCAGAACTTCAGGCAGCTAGATATGGGAATAAATCACCTGCTTTCTCGAAACTATAGAGTGAGATACAGCGGTGAAAATTTGCCAGATCGAAAACGGTTGAAGCAATGGAGTGGCCAAGTATCCGAATCCATAATACAACCACCGTTCCATTGACATCAAAGCAGACATTTGCACGGTGGAAACCAATACGTAGAACGCCGTAGTTGATGAACATATGTCTTCACAACTTACGATAGTAAGTTAAATGTGAAAACAGGATACTCTCAATAGTTGCGCAATCGTCACCAGTAAGTTGTTATAAGAAGCAGCAAAATGGTGACATAATCTGTACTTCCTCTCCGAAGTGACAGACGCTGATGAGAGATTTCCGGCGTTTGCACGGTCGAAACCAATACGTAGAACGCCGTAGCACCTTAAAAGAAGGAATGCGCTATGAAACATAGGCAGAACTTCAGGCAGCTAGAAACTGGAATAAATCACCTGCTTTCTCAAAACTGTAGAGCGAGACACAGCGGTGAAAATTCGCCAAAACGGAAACGGTTGAAGCAATGCAGTGGTCAAATATCCGAATCCATAAACGAATAACAGTTCCGTTGTCACCAAAGTAGGCGTTTGCACGGTCGAAACCAATATGTAGAACGCCATAAATGATGATCAGATGTCTTCACAACTTACAATAGTAAGTTAAGAGTGAAGACGGGAAACTCTCAATAACTGTGTATTCGTCACCAGCAAGTTGTTATAGGAAGCAGCCATATGGTGACATAATCTGTACTTCCACTCCGGAAGTGACAGAAGCCGTTGGGAGATTGCCGGCCTAACTGGGTACTTAGGCCGAAGGTACAGATGAGCAACATTCACTACCTGTGTAGGATAGGTCTAAATATGATACCGTATGCCTCACAGGTTAGAGATGGAAGTGAAGATCTGCATAACCGGAAGTCGAATGTGATATAAGACCTGATGGCTGATAACATTCGATGTTGCCGGATGTGGCCGAGCAACCGAAACAGCAGGATACGACGAAGCCCTGTAGCATTCCCCCCCCCCCCTTTCTTCCGTAACGGACAGGTACGGGGGAATACAAGGGCTGCACATAGATGAGTAGGCATGTAATTCTTTATCGTAGAATAAACAGCCCGATGGAACAGGTATTTATTCTTTATCGTAGAATAAATAGCTCAGTGATACATCGTATGTCTGTATAATCGGAAGCTGAAGTCACGTAAGTTGAAACATGCGCCGTATATAACAGCAGATGTGGATGTGCAACCTTTACTTCACGTCTCTGAATCGGGGATGGGGAACGGCAGTAAACACCCGATGTACCGGAAGTCGAATGTGACACAACAGAAGACTGTAACAGGAGAAGTCACACGTCGAGGTACACAATATGATCGGACTACAGAAGCCACAGAAGAATATGATGTAGGCCTGTACACCGCATGACGAACAGGAAATGGAGAGTACGTCGGTGCAGAGAATCAGCCGGTCTACTACACATCGATGACGTAACCGGAACACTATACATCGATGACGTAACTGGAGAACTATACATCGATGATTGAACCGGATGTAAGAGGTTGCATGTAGATATCCGAGAAACTCGGAATAGACGTAGGCCGGAAGTCATAACTGGACCCAGGTATACGTGGTTGTTGTGGTACCGGTTGAGCAAGCTGCGGGGGTGCTGACAATGGTTGCGGCAGAGCCGTATATAATCTCGGCAGATTCAATAATGAACGGCCAGATTCAGCAAAAGAATTACTGGTGTAATAGTCACCGATGACAGGAAGTGGTGATATTACAGATGCAGCAGACCTCTCCGTAGTTTGTGTAGACGGCGATGAGCTGGGCCGAATTGTTGATAAATTCTCCGGAAGTGACGGGTGGTCACCATCTTCGAATTTATTATCGAAGTTCCAGTTTGTTGAGGGAATAGTAGACACAGCAAACCGGAAACAGGAGTTATTACAACCGACGACCTTACGGAAGTTGTGCAATAACGAAGAAATTGCAGGCACATCTTTCCTCAATTTCTCCGGCATTGTTGTAGAAATATCTTCTGCATGACGAGGCCAATCAAGGTGGAGTTCCGCCGGCGCTGTACATTGTTATTCTAAACGTGATCAAGTCTTTGCTGGTTGACATATTTTCTTTATGACAGATAGCGGCGAAATATACAGTAATAAACATGGACCAATTCCTTGATAATAGGATGGCTCAATCGGAGGAATTGTTGGCGTGATTTATCCATCTCTTTACTAGATCGTAAGTGTGAACTGAAGTGGCACAAATATATCGGCAGGCCGGTGTGGAGGCTAAGAGTATCCCATATTAAGAGTGCAAGGACACTCTTCTCCAGATATCTCCAGAGGTAGGACACTCTTCACTCAATAAAAAGATAGGAAACGGGACACTTATCCCCACTCTTAGCCACCACACCGGAGTGAGGAGTTAATGATAATAATCTTGATCAAAGGGGGTTTCCCATGGTTGAATATTAACCATCTCCCAGTCGACAAGATTATCATTCACACAACGAGTCGATTATAGTCATATACTGAATTTATCAGTCAGAAAAAATGCAATTGGCGGATGTCGAAAATATGCTGTCAAAATGCGCCAGAACGCACCATATGGCATCTAAATTTTCTAAAATTTTCCGGGGGGCATGCCCCCGGACCCCCGGAGCCGCTGCGCCTCACATTAGGAGTTCCGCAATATTCTCTACCGAACCCTCCCGTTGCCAAACCAGCCTACGGGCTTGGAGGCGGAATATTTATTACAACAATAAAGTGACACGGGGCATCATATAAACATTAAATTACGTTTAAAAGACATAAGAAAAGAAGACTCTCCGTTACTCTAAAGACGAGACGGAGAACAATACAATTTCTCGGCCCCGCCAGACGGGAGACAACAGAAATACACTATCACATGAACCGACAAGCTATTTCCCTTTGTCAGAAATACGTTGACGGGACAAAGCTCATTCTTACAAACTGGTCAAACCAGTTCTCCCGACACAACGGACCAGCCAAAGCGGGTCTGTAGGCCGGCTTCATAGACCACAAATAACGCAGACAATACATGTAGAAGCCATTTTATTTGATTCAGAGATGATTTGAATACTTCCCGACGGGTGAGATTTCCAGGCCCGGTAGGTAATGCAAGAATCACAGAATCACAGTAAAATCCAAGGTATTAATCCCAGGTAGAATCCGAGGTAATATCCAAGGTAAATTCCGAGGTAATGCGTGGTAAACTTAAAAGTAGATCGAAGATTTTTCAGACGAATTTGAGAGCACGTGTTTCCACTACGACTTGTAGAGGAAAGAAGGAAGTTACGTGGTCGGACAGATTGGATTCTGGGTACTCGCGCATGGGCACTGGGGAGCACAGGGACTATTTTGTTTCTGTGGTAATGTATTACAATAAGGCAATCGCGTAAGAACACGATAGCAATAAGGTATGTGAAGGTAAGTTTTACAGCGCAAGAAATAAGTTATTTCAATGGATTTATTACATGATTTCTTCAGACTTCTTTCACTCTAGAACAGTTCAGTGATACTCAAGGTCCCTGTCAGCTTCTGACACTGTCTACCCTGTCTATCAACAAACTTAGGGAGCGTGTCAAAAGTTTTGACGCGAACACGTTCATTTTTGAACAGGAGGTCGTTCATTTCCGCATGCGTCAGGCCGTTTATTTTACACAGCAGCGTCAGAAAATGAACAGTCGAACGTTCATTTTTGAACGTTCATTTTTTTAATGCACTCTGACGTTCATTTTCGCACGTTCGTTTTCGCATGTTCATTTTCTCACGTGCGCAAACAGCTGGCGTTTGACGCGAGCAGAAATGAGCAACATACAGAAAGCTGCCATCCCGATACTAAAAAAACACGCCGGATCAAATCTACTTTCTCATTGCGCGTCATTCCTGTGTTATAGATTTTATCGTAATTTGCCATGTCTTTTGCTTCGTGTGTGTATATATTCAATGCATTCCGTAATCATGTGGAGTGGTATTACCGATGTCGGTGATTTTCTTCAATAAAAAAAGGGTAAAACTAAAAGTAAAACGTTTTTCTTTTTCTTGTCCCGTCTCCGCTTCAGCGGTTTATCACCACCTATATACGAGTGTTCGCTTATATAATACTTGACAAGATCAATTAATGACTTCTTTCTTGTTTATTTTCCCCTGTGTTTTACTTGTTTGATGTGGATTTTTACATTTCGTGAATCTCTTCTTCATCCACCAAAAAATGAGATTCTCGGTCCGGCGATCAAAAGTCATGGCCTACGGCGCTTGCGTCCCGTGGATAGATTGTTTCGTCATGGACAGGTTACTTTAAATGATTCTTCTTTATCAACTTACAAACGTATTCCAGCGATCTGTAATGCCTGGAAATGGTATAATTTTAATAAAGAAGCCGACAGTATGTATTGAAAATGAAGTTCGTGCGCTGGAAATGGGCCCTATAGAGAATACTTTGTATGCGGGAAAGAAGGAATGGTTTAGGCTCCGCAAAGGATATTTCAAAACATTGGTCTATGAAAAATATCCATCTTCTTTAAAGAAATGTTTTGATGTGTTGGTGTTTGAACTGCGTCCTTTTGTTTTATTTACAAATGAAGGGACCCTCACAGGTTGCTGCATGACGGGCGCCACATGCGTGATGAAGTCTCCACGTGAATCAATCGGTCCATATATCTTTTTTTAAAGAAATGGCTTGATGTGTTGGCAATCAGAACTGTTTTATTCAAGGTTTATTTTTTTATCATGGAATTAAAACTTTGAGCTCCATGGTTTTATTGACAAATAGGAAACCTCACATTGCGGCCTACCTTAATATATGACGGGAGCTGCATGGCGTCTCTGCGTGATTCAGTCGGGCCATGTCTTTTTATAATGGTCATGCATGTAGTTTGCAGGCCTGTATACTTTCCCTGATTTACGCATTTCTTATTGAAGATAATATTACTGAAGACAAAAAATTTCCAATGTCATAAGGATAAATCGTTATATAAGTGAATGACTTTCCTATATTTATATGTCTATATTATACTTTTGTCACTATGTATTTCCTCTACGATTACTGGGAGACGCACTAATAAGTTCGGCTTATTGCGCTCCTGTCGTCAAATAAACTATTTAAACCAAGTGAATGGCGATATTGTCGTTACTCTGGAAATAGGGAGCTGATCAAGTTCTCTTTTCTCCCCCAGCGCGGATGCAATTGGCATATTTCTAAGCAAAAATGAAACACGTTTTTTTTCTTTTCTTGTTCTTGATTACTATTGCGATTTATGTTCTCCATTATATATCTCTGACAAAGTTCATCCATGTGTGGACAAAGATGGAAAACTACAATGTAGGCTCCAGGATTCTGACAATGTTAGTATGGAGATGTATAAATTCCAATTAAACAAGTGTGAACTATAATAAACTTATAATTTCAGTTCAGGAAAACAGCTGCGGCAAATATACTTTATATTTATAAAACCAAGACAGGTGTTAAAAATTCGATGAATGCATATTAATAATTTCAAAACATGACTAATTTCCTACCCGCAGCTAAAGACATCTCAATTCTGGTGCATGATTGGTGGGGGGCTATGCATTCAACAGCTATTGATCTAGTCCTGTTGTGAGAAACATGGCTTTCGAACTGCATGGGGACTCCTTGCATTTCATGATCGTGGTCCTTGGGAGAAGAAAAGAACATTATTGGACTTCGTGATCATCCACAGGGATGAACATAATGCTCTAATCAAAACAAAAGGCGTCATAGGAAGCGTGAGATGCTCTTTTATTTATTGCATCTTTTGAACATACTTTGGTCAGCACGGAAACGGCAAATCACCTTTTGATCCTGTTAATTATTTTTATTTTAGGCCACTCAATATTAACTCATTCAACAATGAACTCTTGTTTTCTTTTGTCAAAAGTCAATCGATAGCCTACTAGTATACTGAATAGACGTTTTGGGGTTTCATTTCCGCTCCAAGCTTAATACAACACCATAAATACGAGCTACATTCAAGTAACACCAATACAGCAATTGCGTAATCGTGTGTCTCCATTATCGCGGAGCGATATCCAGTACTTTACCGGATTCTGTTCGGCCTTCATCCGGCGAAGAACAGACCCGAGAAATGTGATAAATTACAGGTTTTCATACCACTTCTGAAACAGATATTGCCTG
>JAVTVY010053820.1:0-27968 GCA_036873755.1 Hanleya hanleyi
AGTTGATCCTTATTTCCTATGATTTCATATCGGTTTTATTGGCGAAACAGAGATTTGATAGCGGAAACCGGATTTTGTAGTTAAATCTACTCCAACGGGGAAAACAAGAAATAACAAGAGACAGCATTTCAAGTTAAAAAGCATGATATACCATAATATAGGCAACACAATGGTTACAACTGTCTGGGACAGGATTATAATCAAGTACCAATACCAACAAAATAATGCATGCACGTTAAAACATTACCGTTGAGTACTTGATGAAGCAACTCCTGTTTAGATTCAAGTAATTCAGTATTAGAAAATCATGTCGTTGAATACAAATTTCATTGTGAATATATATTCACTCACAGTTTCAAATATAGAGACTTGATACCATCATATATCATAATAAAGACAGCACAATGATTACTACTGTCTGGAACAGACTAATCGTATACCACAATAAATTGAAACGATATGCAAGAGGTGGGAAAAATTGATGACTAAAAAGCAACCATAAGACTCTACAGGAAAGTTTTTGTCGACCGTAACATTCAGACTCGAATCGACCCCTAACAGTCAGACTCGAGAATTCGGTGGAATCTCGGATGTAGGCTTAGTATCCCAGCCTCGCTTTTATTGCGCTTGTTCATGTGGAGACAATGAAGTTCCCACACGGCCCCTATCACCGGCTTAAGCGGAATAAGACATGCTAGCTCGGGAACTGTGATGACAGATCAGCTCAAACAACTCATCTGATGTTAATGGATGAGCATCGTGGACGTTTGATTGAGTAAACGCCTCAACATGGGGTAAAACTGGAAAATGCAAGAATACCCAGGAAAACTAATCTGTAATACCCGACGTCATACGGCTTTAATTTCTCACCAAAACATGTCATTTGAGGCATGTACAGAGGGCAAGCCTCGTGGGACTAACAGTCCACCAGCAGAATCCTACCATATACAGGTAATAAATTGATCGCAAATAATTGAAGCCGCACCATGGCAGAATATGGGTTTGGCGTAACTGTAAGAGCAGTAGTAATTCTAAGTAGTACCGAAGCACAGGCGTGATCTCATGACGTCTCCTAATATTCCCATGTTTGAGCAAATTAGAGGCCAGGCAAACATACATCATACAAGGGTGATACAGAATATCAAGGCTGCATATGGAGGATGATGTAAAACCACTAAAATCAAATATTAACAGACACTTGCCTGGGATTGTTTGACTGAGATGTGCATGGTGGAAGCTATCCGCCGTTGTGCAGTATTGTTTTGAATGCTTAGATATATTTATCGCTGGCACATTTGCCCGACGTCCAAGGTATGTAATATGTGATAACCGAATAACAAGTGTCTGGTCCGTTATTCATTATTCAGCCGTCGTCCACTAAAGTATCTCCGCGCCCATAACCCAAAGACCTATTCCATATTCCACATAACAGCCTTAGCACGAAATTAAACAAAACAAAACAGTCATAGTATACATAAACATAGGTAAGTTTCCTGCAAGAGAGAAGCTGTCAAGAGTTTTTAATGATGAGGGCAAGATATCATGATGTTTCAGAAATATCAAATCCGTATCGCTGATCAGTATTTTTAATCCATGATGTTCGTTGTAAATTACAAGCATCTAGTCCATCATTCATAATTCAGCCGTCGTCCATTAGAGAATATCCGCGTCCATAATCCAAAGACCTATTCCATATAACAGTATTAGCACCAAATTCAAAAAGGCAATCATAGTATACATAAACATAGGCTTGTTTCCTGCAAGAGAGAAGTGGTCAACAGTTTTTCAATGATGCCGGCAAGACATCAAGATGTTCCAAAAATATCAAATCCGTATCGCTGATCAGTATTCTTAATCCATAATATTCGTTGTAAAATCGTCATCTAAAGAATGGTGTATCTCAGTCACGCTTTGATTGTGGATGTTCATATGAGCACCACGAGGATCTTGAAGTACATGGGTTCATACGGCCACTAGCCCCGGGTTAAACGGAATTAGACATAAGATACGAAACGCCATACAGCTTGCACACTGCGCTCGTATATTGCTATCAGCACGCGATGTGTATCGCCAAATTTGATAAACTTGTTGATCAATTTCTGCAATAACGTTTCGTGATGTTGATTAAAATCGTCACATTTAACACGGGATCTAGCAAATGCTACTAAACAAGATACGTATACGCTATATGCAGGCCCCACTGGGATATTCATTTCCAGAAAAGGATAGTTTACGATGTCAAAATTGTAATCATCTCTTCTGTCGTAAAGTTGACGAAAGAGAAAGCCCGCTTCATTTTTATAGAGATATAGGTCTAAATATGATGTACCGTTAGTGCCAACTTTGAAAGCGCCTGCTTATAACCTTGCGGAGTCTCCCCCCCTCCCAACATCCCCACGCCGATTCCAATCTTTCTATCGTACGACTGATCTTTGGTATGGCATGATGTGAAGACATGTGTATTTACCAGGTTTACTCCGTATATTTCACAGACGCCCTCGATGTTCATCAAATGAGTTTAATTTGTTTGAGCTGATCCGTCATCACAGCTCCCCAGCTAGCGTATGTAATGCTGCTTAAGCCGGTGCTAGGGGCCGCATGGATACTTCAGTCTCCACATGAACACCTGCAATTAAAGCGCGGCTTAGATACCGAGGCTACGTTCGAAAATCCGCTGTATTCTCGTGTCTGATTGTGAGGTGCCGGGGGAAGCTTCATATGGTTGTTTTTTTAGTTGCCAGGAGTCGTCAGTTTTCCCAACTCTTGAATATCGCTCCAATTCTGTTACCCGTTTTCCCTCGCCTTTTGTTACACACCGTACAACTCAAACCCCGTAAATCCTGTCTCCCCCTTAATGACATGCTTGAATGATCTAGTTTATTGTTTTGGATTTAAATATACATGTATAAGCGACTTGCAACAGTCTCTCTATATATATATTTCTGCAAATCCTCTATGCAACATATACCAGTTACCGTGTGTATTGCAATGTTTAGTGTGTTTGTGTTCTTTTACATATCGGAAAATTCCTGCCCTACACACACGAGATGGTAGGTGAGTTCTATTGTATGCCAAGCATATAACCTGCAACATGGCACCCTTCACTTATTTTTTTCCATAAAAAAAAACTTAAAGAAAAAGGAACGGCAGTGTGAAGCGATCCAGACAATTATAGCTATGCCATGAGCAACCCATCCACCGGTGACAACATCGAAGGCGGCATCATAGATGTCGCAGTAGTTCGCATCATCGGGATTGGGTGACCAGTGATCCTTCGTACTGTAGATCCAATAACTTCCTGAAGAAAAAAGATATACCACACAAAGTTTATTTTATGGATAACAACTAGCATATTGAAGTAGGCATATATAACACAAGGATAGTTTATGGATAAGCCTATAATCAAACACATCAGTCAAAGTTCCCTCTGGCTACCTGGTAATGTAGTTCAACAAGCTGAACCCTGCTGACATTTAATTTTGTGATATTGACAATGCAGGGTTCAGCCGTTGAACCGAAATCTCCTATCGCAAAATTTTCGGCCTCCCGACCTAGGTAACAGCGGGTGGATTTGGGCTCACAAAAATGGATAATACCTACCGCTTTGCACTCGCTTGGATAGAATACATATGTGCCTACATCCCTGGCCATTTATTTTCTCCGTCCAGCTTCTTTAATTTCCATAAACGGCAAAAGAAAAAAAAATCATCGTGGCTGATCTTCCAAAAACGAAATCCGAGTGCAAAGCGGTAGTTATTATCCATTTTTGTGAGCCCAAATCCACCCGCTGTTACATAGGTCGGGAGGCCGAACATTTTGCGATAGGAAATTTCGGTTCAACGGCTGAACCCTGCATTGTCAATATCACAAAATTAAATGTCAGCAGGGTTCAGCTTGTTGAACTACCTGGTAATGGTGCGACCGAAGTTACACACATTGAACTTGTCAACAAATGCGCACAACGATAATGTTACGGTAGCATCACGACACCGTTGGAGAAACACTGAAATATAATAGTATCTGTTGTGAAAACGCAATCTGTACATTTCTGATAGGAGACTTCATAGACAGATTATTTTCTTGCGTAAATAACTCTAGCATCCTCCTAAGATAAACAAATTTTAAAGCAGACAGAACATTAAACAACCGACAGCACTATTTTGTCATTCCCCCGGGGAGGGGGAGGACTACCAAACTTTGTAAAGTGTACACTAACGCAAATTAGTAGCTTGTTTACAATAAAATCAAAACATTATCTACACAAGTGTGATATTCATGTAAGACACCTGGGCGATTTGGGATGTACCGCTGTCGGAAGGGGGGGAGGGGGGAGTGCGCCCCTGTATATTTTCACTATCCCTGAGTCTAGAGTGATGATACTTACCACACTATATCTTTGGTTCGTTCACTACTGAAAATGCAAAAAAATCCATGACCACCACCATGATGGCGTCACAGTGACGTCATTTTCAAAGAAGGCATTTTTTGGACGATTTTTTATTTATGTTTTTTCTTCGCAAAAACTACATAAATTAGTAAATAATAAGCTGATGTGAAATTTTGAAGAAAAATTACCAAAATATCATTTTTCTACTACCCCCACATGGTCGCCATTTTGAATTTATCCATGATCCTCTGTTTGAGAGTATGCAAATAGGTTCAAGTACGCCCAATATGAAAAAAACCCTACAAACTCACGGAGTGTCAGCTTTCAAGTTTTTGTCGTTCCAGCGACTGGAGCAAAAACAAAAAACAGGGGATTGGGCGGAAAGTGCCCCCATTCAGGTTTAATGTTCGCACACGTTCCTTACAGCCTAACTCGCATCGTGCAACTAACCTCATAACTGATGACTGCTCCTAACTTCTACATCGCTTTTGCTTATCGTTTCATTCCTAATTTATATCTTTATTCGGGAGATGATACCTTCACAACAGGTTCTGGTAGCTTGATAATCATGTGATCTGGTTTAAAAATAGTGAAGCATGGCTGTTTTATTGATGTCGGGGGCGAGACGGAAAGTGCCCCCACCCCCCTGCTGGGTTGATGTTCGCACACGTCCCTTACAACCTAACTCGCATCGTTTAACTGACCTCAGAACTGATGACTGCTCCTAATAGTGAGGTGGCTTAGCAAATAGATCGTGACACGCTGGACCAAAGCACCAAACTTGGCACATCCATCACTTGAGGCATACAGAACAATATCAGAAGGGGTGCCCATTGCTCTGGGCCGTGTGACGCCCTCTGGCCCCCAAAAGGGCATCTAAGGGAAAATATTATCATTGAAAAAATAGTTGGCTTCCCAATAGTTTCAGGACTTTCGTTATCCTTGAGGCTAGGAAGCTGAAACTTGCCACATTATATCTTTGGTTCCAGCGCTACAATAAAATGTAACAAAATTGAAGATGGCTTCTATGATGATGTCACAGTGACGTCATATTATAAAAATAAGCCATTTTATTGACGATTTTTCTGATCGATTTTTCAAATTTTGTATTTGTGCCATTTTCTTCGCTCAAATTGCCTTGTAAATCAGTAAATAATCATCTGATATGAAATAAAATATTATTATGCACCTTCACGTAGACAAAATACACCAATTTTGAAGAAAACATGACAAAAACACAACTGTCGTCCATTTTGAATTTACCCATGATGCTCTTCTCCGAGAATTAAATGGCCCTAATGTGATTTGCTATATGGACACAAAGTGCCAGCTCTCAAAACTTCCGAGCATCAGAGAAAATTTTATTGGTTAGAGCAGGGTGGGGGGAGGGGGTGGGGATGAAGGTGAATCCAACAATAACAATTGAACACAGGATCCTCCCTATTAAGGATCATTTTATTAGTGGGTGTGCCTGCAGAACCGGCATATAATTGGAGTAGTGCACGTGTCCTGAACCATGCACATGTAAATGTGTAAATATAATGGTATTGTCACCCAGTGGGAATAAGGTGTAGTTTCAGACTCCTCCCCCAATCTGCCTCTGAACCTGAAATCGTCCTAAGCACTCTCGGTCATGTCAATAGCGACGAATAGAGGTCAACGGGTTATTTTAATGTTAATTTCATGTTCCTGTCCTTCAATGGGCGTTAAATGCAATTTCCTATCCTTTTCCTGTGTCTATTCACTCTCTGAGATCCCTATAGTTATCCTGAAAATGTTTGACAGGCTTTTGACCGAAAAAAAACCAATATTGCGGGCCTCTATTTTCACACTTGATATTCCCACAGCTATCTTGACAAAGTTCCATGAACATTCGACCAAAGCTAGCTGTGTCCATTCAATGATAATATATAGACAAGTGCTACAACATGTTACTTGTATGTTGCGCGGGTGATTGGGTGGGTACAGGTTCCTGTTGCTTCAAAGCATTTTGCTGAGAAGCAACAGGAACTTGATAATGTGATGTCTAGCACTGTAATATCACTTGTCTTTATTGCATCATGTAAGCGTCCTGTCTGCGTCTTGTGTGCTGTCCTCAGTGTTTTATAGGGTGGATGGGGAGTGTCTGGTTTCATGCTGCTTCAAAGATTTCTTCTTTGAAGTAACAGGAACGCAACTTGGCTGGGTGGTGCTTAGTTGGTTCATCGCGATATAGCTGAGATATTGTTGAAAGCCACGCTAAATTCTATTCACTCACTCACCCTTACTTGTATGTTGCATGTTCTCGGTCTCCATTGGGCGTTAAATGTTCTTTTGATTCCTTCTTGGTTTTAGACTCCCTTTAGTTTTCTGGCCATACAGCTTTGTTACATGTACATGTAGCTATCCTGACGTAATTTGATGGCCTTCCAATAAAAAATCCCGACCTCCAACAGGCGTAAGATGCCCTTTTTGGGATTGTTCTTTTCAGTTTCACCCTCACTGACTCCAACACTCTTCAGATGAAGGTTCGTACCATTTCGTCCAATAATTTTGGCTTTTTTTCGGCGGTCACAAATATACAAACAGAGACGTATAGAACTAAACACAAGTCCCCGGCCCGTGTAACACTTGTTAATTCAGCTATTCTTCTCTCGAACTTAAAATTAGAAAGATTGAAATTGGAGCGATATGCAAGAAGTGGGGAAAATTGACATCTGGCGACTAAAAAGCAACCATATGACTTAACAGGAAAGCTTCCCTTGGCACCTCACCTGCAGACCCGAGAATTTGGTGGATTCTCGGTCGTAGCCTTAGTATCTCAGCCCCGCTTTTATTGCAGCTGTTAATATGGATACTATGAAGTATCCCCACGGCCCCTAGCAACGCCTTAAGCGGAATTAGATATGCTAGCTCGTGAGCTGTGATGACAGATCAACTCAAACAAATAACTCATCGGATGTTAATGGATGAGCATCGAGGACGTCTGATGAAATAAACGCCTCAACATGGGGTGTCGTGAATCTGGTAAATGCTAGAATACCCTAAAAAACTGTCCAGTCTTGGACATTTTCATCTTTTTTTTTTCATTTTACGAGATGAAAAGCTAAATTGTAAATTTTTACAAGAATAAGGGGCGATTGTTTCCTTTTACACAGGCGATTATGTAAACCTAATTGGTATAGATGGTTTCAGCCACCCGGCTCTCCCTTCTCAGAAAACGTTTCCCTGATACGAAGAAACGTCGAGGGCTGTAACTAAGAGCAGTTGTAGCTTATGATACTCATGTTATTTTGAGCCTGTTGCATAAAACTCGGAGCACAGCTTCATGAGTAAATTCATAATGGATAACATTAGGGTGTACCAGAAAGTTCTGTTTTCATCGTATTCTTTCAAAATTAATGTGTTGTTTTTCATAAAAGTGCTGAAAAGTATTTTATCTCAAATAAGATGATTATTTACTAATTTACCAGGCAGTTTCAGCGAAGAAAATTCCACAAATAAAAAATGGGAAAAATCGGTCCGAAAAATCGTCCGCAAAATGACTTATTTTGGGAATATGATGTCGCTGTGATGTCATCATGGCCGCCATCTTGGATTTTGTGACATTTACAGGTAGCGCATGAACCAGTGATACAGTGTGGCAAGTATCAGCTTCCCAGCCTGAAGGATAATGAAAATAACGAAGCTGTTTCTAGGCTAACTATTCTTTAAATAACAATATTGCCCCTCAGATGCCCTTTTGGGGGCCAGAGGGCATCACACAGCCCAGCCCAGAGCAAAGGGCACCCCTTCTGATATTGTTCTATATGCCTCAAGTGATGAGTGTGCCAAATTTGGTGCTTTGGTCCAGCGTGTCACGATCGCCCCAAAATATGACCCTAAGCCACCTCACTAAAGGGCATATCTCTCTGTCTGGAAATAGACAGCTGGCTATGATTCCAGCCCTCTCCAAACGATGGCTATGATTCCAGCCCTCTCCAAAGGATAGAAGAATTTACGTATGTTTACGTATTCGTTTTTCAGGTTAGAAACCACTGAAAGTATACTTACCTAATATGTGATAAATCGACTGCGCACATCTTGACAAAACTATATTCCCCAATATTCGCCGCCACAAATGAATCGCCGCGCCAGGTAGCTTAACTTTTCAGCTGAAAAATACATATTCGCAAACATGTATTCGAGCTACGGCTGACAGAAATAGGTCATTTCTCCCGACACCATCACAGCGAATATGGAAGGTGGGCAATCAAGCTGGCCTAAAGTTTTTCCCTAACGAAATTTTAGAAGTTTGTCTTGATGTCTTTTAATGTTGAGTATTATAAAAACATTTTGAAATATATCACAAACCATTTCTCGCCCAGTCAGGTATAATGACCAACCATATTTCACTCAAAAGTATGAAAAAAGAATTAAAATTTTGGCTACGATATCATTTGTGGTTTGTGAGAGTGGGCGAGGGCAAAAGAGAGCGTGTAAATGTAAAGTTTCTTCAGTGCTTTCCAGTGTATCTGTTACTTTAAGATGAGCCGTGCGAGTATTCGATGTAGCTGAACGACCAGACACTTGGTAGAGTTATGATCGTAGAAATGCTGTCCTGTGACAGTGGTGGGTGACACTGTGGGCGTGACTGTAAAACCTTTATTCTTGAAGTTTGAGACGAGGAAATGCCTATTCATTTTCTTATTTTTGCCATTCAATTATTAGCAGTTTTTTCCCATTAAAAAGCGTTGCTGCCATGCTAATATTAAAACAGGGTGGTCTCTAAGGTTGAAACGAGAGTACTATTATTGATGGGGCACATGTGCTGTCCCTGCTTGGTGCTGCTGGATTTAACTAAGAACGCTGGGAGTTACAAACATCATGTACAAAAGTCTTACATGCAGGGAAACAATCCATTTTTTAACGCACAGTAGTGAGCTTTATTGTCAGATTTATTCAATATTAATTACTTACAATCCCTGTGTTTGAGTTGGAAAGTAATTATCAGAAGTTGGGTCGGGTTGATAGCAATATCTATTTAGTGTAATCACATAATATATGCATTCAGGTCTCTATATCCTTGTAGGCCAAGATCAACGATTTAGAATGTGGTATGTGTTCGTTCATGATGCTTCTTTGTATTGAACTGAGATAAATCTGTAATCGTTATCTCAGTTCAACACAAAGAAGCATCATGAACATGAGCTCTATAATAGTAACCCATACCAGTGTATATACTAACTTGTATTTATGATGTACTTGATCAAATAAAGTAAGTCACTTTGTTATACACTCAATACTTCAAGACAATGAATTCTCCCCTCTCCGCGCATGGTTAGGAACAATTCCAACGAAAGTAAGCTGAATCAATCTGGCTGTTTTCGACCAGAGATATTATTTCTTGAAATAAAACTGTTGATTTAATTAGGACTCGACAATAACAGCTCTATATCGACCTGAAGCAATAACACTGTAAACTGTGGACAAGCAGTAAGCTTTTCTTTGTAGGTTGTTCAGAGTATGTCCATTCTTATTTCATTGATGTGGAAAATCGAAAAGAATGACAGCCAAGGGGAGATAAAGTTATATATGCAATATACCCGTCCATCCATATCCAGCAACAGTCACACAGCAAATTTTTTTTTCTAAAAAAAAGAATATTCTTGTTTACATTATACTTATATTAAATAGATCTAAATTCTAGAATGTCATTCTTGCAATATTAGAAGACAAGTGGTATAATATTCTCTACTGTCCAAGGAAAACCCACATTTGCTTGTTATTTCGTAATATTATTTTCTTATTTTGAGAAAAAGTAATCTGTCTATGGGGTAAGATGTTTGTTAAAGAAAGAAAAAAAAACATCGTTGCCACATGGACAGAAAAGGACATTTTATGTCATACACTATTTTGGAGAAATCAGAACTATTCTTTGAATTATGGAGGCGGAGATTCTCTAATGATTGACGACTGAAAGTGAATGTCGGATCAGACGCTTATATCTATATTAAATATTGAAGGTCAATGAAGGTCACGGAAGCTCTCAGCACAAGCAAATTAGGAGTAATTATTTTAGGTATGAAATAATATTTTTCTACTTGTCTTTTGAAAGTGCTAGAAAATATTTCTTTTTTCTACTAACACATGGAAATTCTAGAATATAGAATTAATTTCTAGATTTATTATTTAAAACAAGATTTTGTTTTTGTTGTGTATCCGTTCCAGACGTCAATCCTGTATTTTAGTTTTCTTACATTGGCACACATACACTGGTATTTGTTTCGCTTTGTAGTTCAGAATGGTAGGCCTTTCGACTACACCACCTGGCTCATGAACTAATAAAACGGACAAATTAATTTGATAAAGGCATCGCTTGCGGGTGGTTTAACAATAGCAAATGCCGCAATTACCTCCAGAGAGTGCTTAAAATAGCAAGATATTGGTTATATTGAATTGATTTAAAATGTTGTTAAAACAATAGTAAATATCACTCATATTATCAAATACATCACTGTACATCGACAACTTAACTTCTAGTAATCAAAGAAAAGTAAACTACAGGGAAATGATTCATCGAGACGGACATTTTGATAACAATATCAGCGAGATCAGAATAAGTATGGGGCATCGCGTAACTGTCATATTACAAATTTAATATGGCAGAAGAATCTTCTTTTTATGGAGAAAAATATGAAAATACTGAAGAATGCTATCAACCGGATCCATTTGTATGGCTAGCTGTCAATTTATAATGTAAACTACATATCTCGAATGAGATTTAGTGCATAATGGAACACTCGACCCACATTTTCAAAGGCGCATTCAGTTTCATCAAAGAATGCTTTGAATATCAGACTTTCAATAGTTCAGAGATACCGGATATATTTTCATGTTCTGGTTAACCTTTCACATTCAATAACAACCGTCTAACTGCCATTATGGGCTACGTCATTAAAAGGAATTGTGTGAGGTTTGCGTGTTACAGTGAGTTGATAATTATAGTACCTGGAATATCGTCTCTTACTGATGTATCCACTCAAACAAAAAAGAATTGCCATGATTTCCCGATTATGAGATAACGCTGACCGTGACCATGAACGTTGACCTACATACCTCAATTTTCGTAAATGACATCTGCGTGACGTCACGATATGGTCAAATTGGAGAGAAATCGGTTACTTTGTTGAAGTTGAAGAATTAAATGACGAAAGTTGGGAGGAGGAGGAGAAAGAGGATGTTCATTCCATAGGATTTCGCCAGCTATAGTTGACGTAGTCTAAAAACTGATCAGGGGAATTCCCCTTGCTTCCCCTCGGTAACGTGTGCATAATACATTCAAAAGATTTCATTCCATCTCTTTCTATTTGTAATGCTTTTCAGACATATTTATAAATATACGATTTTTTCAACTATGTTATGACAGCGTGTTATTTATTGCGTATGAACAGGAAGGCGCGGTGTTTCGTTCAGCAGAGGAACATTCTAAAATTATTGCATGCTGTGACGATAAACGTCTATCGTACTGAACTGTCTTTTGGAGTAAAGGTAAGGTTAGAACAAATGGCATCACTGTGAGCGATACAGTTTTTGAAGGAAAGATTGTACCACGGTCACAGTAATCAAGATAACATATAGGCTACTATTACAGACATATATGGTTGGTATGGCTGTCGGCTCGATAGAAAAAAAGTTTCACGATTTCCTGTCATTGCCATATGAATATAGGGAATTTCTAGATAAGTAGTTTCATAATATTACAGGGTGAGTGAGTGAATGTGATTTAACGTCGCTTGCAATGATATTTCAATAATATTACGACGTTTGGGTCCGTTTTTATAGCTTAAATACGTAAACAGTAATCAGTATATCTTCTCGTGTTCATGTTCATGACAAAGTTGATACCAGTGTAATTTGATAAAACTACCCGGGGATAATTATGTATGGATGATCACCGCTAATCATCTTCATTTGTCTTCATAGTTGACCACCCCTAGCTATCTATGGGCGGTCACCCGTCAGTATTTCTAGGTGGCCACGCCGAAAATGGCAGGTAAGACCTAAGACATAATAAATTTATCTAGCTATTTACTTAACGGAAGTTTCGAAGGTTCACTTAGCCATCATAGACAGCTTGTTACAGTAACGGTATAAAAACAGCTAATTTTAACTATGCATCACTTAAAAACAGTCGAAAATGACCTACATCTGCGACAATATCACAATGGCAAACCACAACGAGGCATTCAGAGAACTCCAATAGCTTGCCTTTGGGGGCATTGGTAGAGTATGACTATAGTATTGTGGGGCATAATTGGACGAGGGAGAGTTGATGACGTGCTTCACATACTTCGATGTTATTGTTGATGCGAGATTTCAGCGTATAAGGGTTAAAATGGGACATGATTTTTACGGCCAAAAAGCAATGACTATGGAGTGTGAATTTTAACTTCACTCAAGCAAATGAGATTTCGAATTTGATTTCAAAAAACCTTTAATTTCATTTTTACATTTACATTTCAAATTTAAATTTTAAGAATTGAAATTTAAAAGTTATGAAAAATTGTTTTAAAATTTGAATTGAATCGAATCAAGACTTAAATTTCAAACTGAACTGAAAAGGTGAACATGTTAGGTTTAGTTTGAAAACTTCAAGCATTCACAAACTGGTGAAATTCTAAATTTTCATCAGATTTACAACTTAGTGATTGACACAAGCATATCAACTTTGCGAGCAAAACTATGTGAAGCAATAACACATAATAATGAATATGGGGTTCTAAAATATCTCTGCTACAATCAAGACCACATTAGAAGAAAGAAATATTAAAAAATGAAGTATTTCAAAATTATTTTCAATCATTTCTTGTGTGATTACGTTTATAACCAACAGGCTGTGGCTGTACATGTATATGGAGGAAAAGTGACTAAAATGTGTGGAGGAACGAAGTATGTCAGGTGTCAACAGCCACTGATCTTGTCCCACAATACTGCATCATATTCTATGGGAATTTTCATGTCTGTCTTACATTTACATGAGGTACATTCTGCGTATTGCACGGACACCAGCGATCAGTAGATCATTCTGACAAATCCTTTATCAATCCCTGTGCAAGAACATGGGAACTCTGTTGCTATTTATATGGCAAGCGAAATAGTTTTTGTAACGTGTACGAGCAGGACCAGTCGTGGTGTTTACGAGAAAACGAATCAATAACCGGGATTGCCCACTGGCATTCTGGCCGTCACCGTAGTTAACCCCTTCGCTAGTAGAGATCCGGGGATCGAAGAGATGATCACAATCCTACAAGGATGACTGACGCTAATGTAAAGGTCTATTATGGTATATTCTGCACAAATAGTATACGCGGTTACAAATAATAGCGTAGAACCGCGTGGCTTAGACAGAATGTCTAAGGAGATGTAACGTTATACCGCGTGGCTTAGACAGAATGTCTAAGGAGATGTAACGCTATGATATTTACATATATGTACAGACAAACTTGATGTATATATGCACGTAATATGAGAGCGTGTGCATATTTATATATGAATAATAGAAGAGAGTGTGTGCGCTTAAGCTTGATGTTATATACAAATGATATAATATAAGGGAGTGTATGCATATAAGCTTAATGTTATATACAAATAATATAAGGGGGTGTATGCATATAGTTTTATAGTTAATGCTGTGCTTTAAATTTGTATGGTACGCGATAAGGGCGGTCTGGTTGCTGGCCCTTCCCTTCTGGGTATAAGGGCGGCCTGGCCGCTGGCCCTTCTCTTCCGTCGTTGGAACGTTATGGATGTAACGCTCTCTCAATGTATGGCACCCAGTCGTTGGAGCCTCCCCACGGATGTGGCAGCCCGTCGTCTTCTTCACCCCAAGTCGTAGGAACGTTACGCCTGTAACGCTCTCTCAATATATACCCTCAGTCGTTGGAGCCTCTCCACGGATGTAGCAGCCCGTCGTCTTCTTCACCCCCAAGTCGTAGGAACGTTACGCCGGTAACGCTCTCTCAAGAGATGACAGCCAGTCGTTGGAACGTCACGGCTGTAACGCTCTCTCCAGAGATGACACCCAGTGGTTGGAACGCCACGGCTGTAACGCTCTCTCCAGAGATGACACCCAGTCGTTGGAACGTCACGGCTGTAACGCTCTCTCAATATATACCCCCAGTCGTTGGAGCCTCTCCACGGATGTGGCAGCCCGTCGTCTTCTTCACCCCCAAGTCGTCGGAGCCTGACCCTAACTTGTCAGCTCACCAGTCTGCTTCCCGCACAGGTAAGTATAGCCCGGCGTCTCAACCCTTCCGGCTGCTGCGACCCGTCTATAGGCACGGCCTGTGTCTGCACAATCTCACGACGACCCCTTAGGTAAGAACCACGTACAGCTCACCATCCGTGGCCGTCAGGACAACTACTTGGGTATATAGTGTGCTATTATTTCATCTGGTACCGTTATAGCACCATTTCTGCATGTAGACTGTCGATGGCGACCCTCTGCGACCTTCTGCGACCCGGTCGCAAGCCTCTGCGACCTTTTGCGACCCGGTCGCAGGTCTGTAGATTTCATGGTTTATCGACGTTTCTCGGGAGAAGAAGTCTGTCTGTGCTGTGCCTGTTCTTTTCTGTACTGTCTGTAACTTGTATCTTGTCTTTGGCCTTGTCTGTTCTTTACTGTCTGTAACCTGTGTCTTGGCTTGACTGTACAGTCTGTAATCTTTGTGCTCTCTTTTACACCGGTAAAACGAAGCCCGCCTGTACCGTATCTTTCATTATTGTGTGATCTGTATGTCTTTCTCATGGGCGTCGCTAGGATTTTTCAAGGGGGGATCGACTATCATAGCACTTTAGGCGAGGGTCCAGGGTCCGCCTAGGCCCCGGAAGCTCCGGGGTCCTAGATCGCCGGAGATGCGTTCTGAGCGTTTCCCGGAATTAAATCTGAACATAATGTATGCAGATTTAGGGTTATATTATAGAGGTTTTTTGACCTTAGATGGCATGAGATGCATTCTGAGCGATTTCCAACAATTAAACTAACACATAATACACTAGTAGTGTAATTCCGAAGATAACACATCATTTGTCAAATATCAGTATTATATTTTATTCTCTTCAGACTTGTCAACTTAACGCAATAATAATGCTTTGGGCCGATATACCTCGTAGGCTAACCAAGTGTCGCCGGAATGTAATTGAAAGTGGGGGCCCCACTATCACAGCCCAACAGGCGGGGGTCCAGGGGCCGCCTAGGCCCCGGAAGGTCCGAGGTCCTAGATTGCCGGAGATGCGTTCTGAACGTTTTCCCGGAAATAAAACTGATCATACTGCATGCACATTTATGATTCTATTTTCACGATTTTTCGCACTTATAAGCATGCATCGATATTGAAAACATCGCACCTCATGCCTGCATCCATTTGACGTTCTAGTTATATTTAAAACATACAAAACGATGACTTTTAGTTCTTGGGAAGGAAACCAATATGCCTACCGATACGATTCATTCACGCAAAGATAAAACAAGAAAATCCTCACAGACCTACAGGCGAGGGTTTACGGGCCGCTTAGGCCCCGGAAGCTCCGAAGTTCCAGATCTCCAGAGATGTGTTCTAAGCGTTTACATAATATATGCAGATTTATGGTTCTATTTTCACGTATGTTTCGCATTTATAAGCACTCATCGATATTGACAAAAAAATCATACTTCATGCCCGCGAATCCATTTGACTTTCTAGTTATATTTAACACATTAAAAAAAACACATAAAAAGGCGATGAACTCATGGAACATTAGAACCAGTATGAGAGCCATTCATTTACACAAAGCTAAAATGAGCGATTCGCACAACCTGACAGGCGAGGGTCCACGGGCCGCCTAGGCCCCGGAAGCTCCGGGCTCTCCGGTTGCCGGAGATGCGTTTTACGCGTTTTCTCGGAAACAAATCTGAACACAATGTATATAGATTTATGGTTCTATTTCCACATTTGTTTCGCAAAAACCCGCATCGATATTGAAGAATATGCCGGATTCCATTTGACTTCCTGGTTTGACACAAACATAACAGGCCTATAACACTCCACTGCACGTCCTGGCACTCTATCTGTAATTTTTATGTTGGGACATGATCAGTTAGGGATGCTGAAAAGTGGGGGGCCCAAAGATATTCGCCACCCCCCCCCCCCCACACTTCCCACTAAATCCAAAGTGGACGGCATTTTTTATTTCTCTCTTCTCCCTTTTGCTTTTTTTGAAAATAAAATTTTCGTTTTCTCTGTTTTTGTTTTTTTTGCTTTTTCTTCTGTTTTTTGTTTGGCGCGTCCAAGGGGGGGTCGTTCGCACCTGACGACCCCCCCCTAGCGACGCCCCTGTTTCTTGTGGGATCTGTGTTCTGTATCTCTTTCTTTTGTGATCTGTGTTCTGTATCTTTCTTTACTGTATAATCTGTGATCTGTAACTTGTCTTTTTCCACCTGTAGGGCGCCTGTGTAACTGTCTGCGACCCGGCCGCACGGCTCCCTGAGTGCACGATTTACCGACGTTTCTCGATGAAAGCAGCTCGCCCGCTCTGTGCCTTGACTGCACCGCCCCGGCCGTAATTACTGTGTTCGCTTTCACCCCGTACAGCGTTATACGGCCGTCTGCGCCGAATTAACAGGCTGCACGATACGTCGTTGTACTATGGCAGGGGGAAGTTTGGCTTATTTATCTCTGTATTTACCGTACAGTGGCGTATAATCTGAGGGTGGAGGGAGTTCCTACTTATCGTCATGTACCGCTTCACGACCGATAAAATCGACACATAAATAATACGGCTTTAGCCCAGTGCTCCGGGTAGCTCAGTAAAACCGTGTCGAAATCATCAATCTACTGGTAATGACCTATATCCTTATTCTATACTGAGGTCAGACCATGCAAATTACCAGAATGTGCTACTTGGTAATGCATGTCCCGTTACAGTATTATAGCATAAACACAGACTACATAAAACCCGCCAGTCAGTCTTCCCACTCTGTCGTGTTCCCTATCTATAGTACACCGCGCAAACACGTTTCCACACTGAAAATGCAAGCCGGCAAATTCGCATTGGTTTTCCGTGTCTTCCACAGGTTGTACTCGCTACAGGATCTACCATCTTTTAGACTCCCAGGCCAAAACAATTACATTTGCGACCGACCGCAAATTACGCCAAAAATCAATAAGTTGCAGGCTGTACTTGACGTGCTTTCTCCAGCGCTGTCTTTCTGGTCTCCACGCGCTCGAAATGTCTGCACGAGTTTATATAGTGTGTGCACTCTCCGTACTAGTTCGACACGCAGAAATGCCTCAAAGGGGGTTTCCTCACGAACGGAGACGTTTCGCCTACCATGAAAGATCCTCTTCCACAGCGAAATTACAGTTCATAGTCCATAAATGAGAATGCCGTCCCAATCTATAATTTGTAGAGAAAATTCCACGTAAAGGGCAACTCCTATCTCGCTCTGGTCATCGAGAAATACGGGGGAAAGCATTTCTGATCACTGCCTTGCTCGACGCTGACGACACGGGTCAAGGTCGTTCTCCCACATTCCTTTCATATCACCCTGCGGATTCACACTGTCCTCTACACAAACGGTTAACCGTTACATTTTCATAAAAGTGCTGGGTTACAGGTAATTTGACTATGAAGTGTCAATTGTTAGGATTAGACTTGGCATACTTTTTCTTATATGAAGTTCTTGCTAACTTTCTCTCTGTGAAGAGTATAGGTATATATTTGGACAGTGGTAATGAGCTGTGACGTCGAGGTTAGTGATTGAGTCTAAAGCAGGCACACCCTTCTGGGCAGTTGAATGAATTCAGTGAACCAGAAGATCCCGTATTGACAGAACGTGTTTTGTTTGGTAGTGGTATTTACAAACTGAAATGCATTGAAACAGGTGACTCAAAAGTGTAGTGAAGCCTGTTCCGAATACAGAGCTCAGGGCTGGTTCGGTCAGCTGTTAGAACTTCGTTCTTTTGAAGCTGAACTCATTTGAAGAAACTTTATTTCTAAGAACAACTGGTCAGGGAAAAGGACAAACTGGGATATCTATCCCAATTGGGATAAAATATCCCACTCTGGAATTTTTTTTATACTTCCATATTTTCAAGCTGGGATATTTTGCTAGTTATTCTGTTGGTATAAAGACATACAACAGTGATGAGTGATGGAAAGTATACTGCAACAACAACACGAAACACTAATGCACGTACCTGCAATATCACAGAATATGTTCGACGGGAAAAAGTCAGCAAAATTATACAATCGCATTGGCAGGTTTGTGAAGTAGATTCTATCTTGTTTGTGTGGTTTATATGCCGAAATTCGCCATTGCCGTTTACTATGAAAATCGGTTAAAAATATCCCAATTAGGATATATTTCAATATCCAAACTTGGATTTAATATCCTAAGTGAGATATACAGTGTACGAGTTGCCACAGCGACACAGCTCACCAATCACCAATATACGAGTTGTCAGATCATTTCCATCGTTGCTCGCTAGGTTTGTATCTAATACCGCTTATGTCGGTGCTAGGGACCGTGTCGTCATGTGTACTTGAAACTTCTTTATAAGAAGATATGGTCGCTAATCGACATTATGAAATCACCGGTAAATCAGTCCTCAACTATGACAAAACAACTGGTATGAGCAATGAAAATAAATCCAAGGGCACTGTGTAGAGTTCATAAGAATGGACCTGATATGGTTTGTATAATAAGATATCCAACAGCTATCTGTAAACGAGAGATCCTGAATGATCGTGGCGCCCACCATTGTCCGATAATTGTTAGTTAATGACAAGAGGATCTTTTTGTCCATTGTTACTAAGAACAAACGATTGATTTGTAATTTTGTTTACAGAATTTCGAATCTGAGCGAAAAAGATGGAAAGAGACATCAAGATATAATCTAAGTTGCAGGAGTTTCAAGATTTCTAGAAACTCTACTTATGTCGGTTGTTATAGTACAAGAGAAATGAGCAAAGTTAGTCTGAAAGTGAATGTACATGTACGGAGGATCCTTCGTCTTCGTTTTGTAGTATTTTTTTCATTATTTATTTGTTTGCACGTGTTATCATTGGGTACTGGAAGCGAAGACAAATCTCTTTGACACTTTGGCATGAGCTATGAAACATACTTAAGATTTTATAATTAGGAACGAATGCTAATTCTGTTCTGTTTATTGGGCTAGTTTGAGATATCTCTTTTAAGATACCATGCTCGAAAATAGTAAGATGGCACAATACTTAATACTGAAGGGATCCGGTCCGCGCAATAATGTTGAAACTTCGAAAGGGCCTGAATCCTGTATATCTCCCTAGGATCGAAACATGCAGTGGTCTACAGTTGTCGAGTTGTGACGTTGAGTCACAAGAGTGACATCCCGTCATGTAGCCGACCCGCCGGCAGACGAAAGGCTGGGGCAGTTCACTTGCAACTGCATGGACTAAAGAAAACTAGATACATAGAAAACGGATATCTAGAAAACGGATAGGGAAGGTGAAGGTATGGATATTCTCTATAGTCAATATATAGAATATGCCCCACCGTTTCATCCGCCGACTCTTGTGATGCAACGTCACAACTCGGGAATACCGTATTAAATTGAACCGTAACTTGGATTTTCGAATCGGACCAAAAAATGTATCCTGCACAACTAGGCCCCATGTGGGGCTTGTGTACCAAATTTCAGAAAGATCCATGTAGTATTTCCTGAGAATTCACGATAACAATGTTTCAAGGGGAAATTCAAGATGGCCACTTGGTGGCCATATTGGATGGCATATTGCACAACTAGACACCAAGGGAAACCAGTGTACCAAATTTGAGAAAGATCCATGAAGTAGTTCCAGAGAAATCGCAATAACAAAGTTTCATGGGGAAATCCAAGATAGCCGCCTGGTGGCCATATTGGATTTCGGAATCGGACCAGGAAAGATATCTTGCCCAAGTAGACCACAAAGGGAACCTGTGTACCAAATTTGACAAAGTTCCATGCAGTAGTTCCTGAGAATTCACGATAACAAAATTTCACGTGGAAATTCAAAATGCCCACCTGGTGGCATCTGTTTTCCCGTATTTTTGGAGTAAAGTCCGTGTTCCGCTTTATTATATTTACGGAACAATTCTCGAGTTTACATGCACCCACCCATGACTTGATCGCCCTGGACGGGCGCTTTACTTTGACACCTCACTCGACCCAATCGGTCCACTAGGGGCCCCTCTCGCCCCCAAAATATCCCGAAGATTAGCGAAGATTGCCGGAGAATTTCCCCTGGCTCTCCGCGTATTTGGGACTACTTTCTATCCGCAGAGGCTTTACCTTCGACCGCATCATCGCCAGACCGCATCACCGCGGAGGAATACGTGACCGGAAGGCCCGGAACTATAGTGACCTTGACCTCTTGATCACATGATCTTCCCGTGACCGCCCCAAAAATGACGAAACTAGGTCAAGTTGACTTTATCCGTCCTTTACATACTACTTATGTCTTCACGTTGTGCACGTTTAGGCGCAGTCTGTATACACAATTAGGCGCATTTCCACAATTAGGCGTAAATTTTCTACACGATTAGGCGCAACGCATAATTAGGCGCAAAATGATTTCCACGAATAAGCGCGTTTCCACGATTCGACGCATATTTCTCACACGAATAGGCGCATTTCCACAATTAGGAGCAAATCTCCTACACGAATATGCGCAGTTCCACAATTAGGAGCATTTTTTCTACACGATTAGGCGCAACGCGGAATTAGGCGCAAGATGGTTCAAATGACTAGGAGCAGTTACATGATTAGATGCAGCCTCCATACACGATTAGGCGCATTTTGCAAATAGGCGCAAATTAAGCACACATTTCGTTCACGATTAGGCGCAGTTCCACCATTAAGCGCAAATTTCCTACACGATTAGGCGCAACACGTTATTAGGCGCAATTTTTGTATGCAGCATCTGGTATAGTATCTGAAAATATCAGTATATGAGGTCGGGCGAAGCTTAGTTTTGTGATACATGGTAGAGCTCAAACTTTTACCAAACCTTGAATACAAAACTTGCATCCTGGAATGTTGACGACGGACAACCAACCAACCAACCAGCCAGCCAGCTCGCCAGCCAGCTAGACAACATCAGTCCATAGGACGGCTATTGCTTCGCAATCCGTCCAAAAATTATTGTTACAACATTTTATCTTTCACCTCGTATTACTTGGCTGTATAACAGTTCTACAGCAGATTTTACTATAAATATTTTTAATTCAGCCGCTCTTTTTGAAACTAATGTATCTCGTAAGTTTACAACGCATACACGATGATTGATTTAACTTAATATTGTTCCTGAACAGTTTTTATAATCATTTCTACTGTATATAATAATTCATGTTTTACTTCACCGCGTATATTATTGTAATTTTACTAACTGCACTAAATATATAGTTTTATCACATAACTGCGGTGTTATTAGGGAAATATGGTCATGACATAATTATCGTGTGCACCTAGGCGCATAACACTTTCAAACTCGCTGACTGAATAACACATGTAGCGTGAGAAAATAAATTACGCCGCTTGATCGTGACGTCATTGAACTACATGTATTTCTACTATCGATAAAATTTTACTAAGAAATATTATAACACAAGTGCAACAACAGCCTAGATATGTGCAAGACGATTATTTTATTCAGATACATGCATCGGTCAGCAAACTGAAATTGTCAATACCGACACAAGCAGTAATGAACGGCAATGCATTATTTTGACAGTTTGAGCTTCATAGTTCGTATAATGTACTCACTGCACGGACCAGTCGCCAATTTCTACCCCGTGACCCATCAGATCTCGAAATCAAACGTTTGATCATTGTTTGGTAGTATCTACATGGAGTCTTCCCGATGTTTGCATATTACTTGCAATAGATCAGGAAGACTAGACTTCAAACGGATTACGTATTCAAAATGATCTTGTTAGCCCAGCATGTTGCGTGTATTATGACCTGCAGCGAACACGAGTGTAACTACACTTATTGCGGTCTGTTCTGCAATGGTCTACGATATTTTGAAACGTGGAAACTGAACAGCCTTAAAAGGGAGGTGCCCAAACTCTGCTGCGTTTTGGAACTATATCGGCTTAGCGTATACAGCATCTTGTAAGGCAGTGATGCGCCTGAGTCAGGGCCATTTTGTCGTCGAGAAAGAAATAGAGAAAAGAAATTTTGAGATAGAATTTCTAATTTACTTAAAAACAGTTATGTGATATACAGAATCCTACAATCGCTGCAATTTGATATGAAAGTTATGACACTGTTTGAGTAAGTTTTATATGGTTCGCTAAAGCTCGCAACATATAAAAAAATACTCAACACGTGACATAACTTTCATATTAAATAGCCACTTGTGTATGAGATCTCTTTATATGAAACGTGGTACTGGGCCTTGTGTCTGTTGGCTCTGTATCTGAATAAAGAAATTTTAGTTGCGATTCTAGTGATGAGCACCTGGACAACATCTCTTCCGTGATTAGTTCACAAGGTTGCCAAGGTTTGCGTCATAAAATGTTTGTTATGCTTTTAAATGGCAGCCTGCACAAATAAACTTTGGGTGTCCTGTTTGCGTGTTAACGGATTTCAGTGTATTTTCTTTCCACAGGAAGTAAAGTACTGGCCAGATTATGGGTGATAACTGTCTGCCGTTAACAGCGCTTTTTCTGATATGTACCGGTGCGATTGCTCTCATAATAACTGGAGTATATTTCGCAAAGGAATATGACAAAAACAAGCATTTCATCAGCACAACTTGCGATGTGAGCAACATTACTCATCGCGGAACAGTACTGTGTAACTGCAAAACTGTCCCTGACGGAAACCAAGATACGTGTTTTTCCTTGATGCCATGTGTGGTGATTCGAGTCAACTACACAGAGGCAGACGGAACGATTGAACGGAACGCAATATTGTTTAACAGTGCGACAGACTATTCCCGACTGCGAAAACTACAGGTAAATTGTTAATTCTACCTCTCCTGTACGATAGTTTTACCATAGCCGATAGATGGGTGGCTAAATTGGGTAGAAAACAGGCCTGAAAGTATGGAGGGTGGGGCGGCTAAAAGGAGAGTTCGAGCACATGAAAGCCGTGGAAGCCGATGACGACACTAAAAGAAAGAAAAAAGGCCAATAGGTCACCATAAGTGGGTCACCATAAGTAGGTCCCCATATGTAGGTCACTAGGTCACCATAAGTGAGTAAGTGGGCCACTATATCCCCATGAATAGGTCACCATATCCTCATAAATAGATCGGAATGACCTTACATAGTTAGGGTAGTAGATTACTATGACTAGGTCGAGAAGACCTTTGTAACTAGGTTAGTAGGTCGAAGTGACGTCACAGTTAAAAAGCTTCACCAGCGAAATAGTCTTGCGCAATACAGCCCATACTGATATAGTATCACTATATGCATTTAAGAGAGTGACTATACATTCCAGTAGATATACCAACCAAGTGAATGTAGATACGAAATCGCCGTTTGTTCCATCGCGTTCCTCGTGATGAGATATTTAAATTATGTATTAAGCATTTTTTCCAAACTCTATTAGTTTCCCAGCTATTAAAGGGAGAAGGCTTCGTGTAATAAGTTACACTTACCGCTGGTCTCTAGTGTATCGGTTCGTTGTACATCGAGTTGTGTATACCGCTATTAACCGCATCACTGCTCGAAAACATTCACGAATATTGTGATGTTATACGCTCAGTTGTATATGTCCATCTCGCATAAAATCAAATCGGTTACCTGAATTTCGTCGAATTGTGCAATATCGGGTACGTCACATGATGTCACAGCCAGTGAACGGTTTCACAGTCCCGACATAGTCTTGCGCAATACAGCTGATACACATATAGTCTCTATCTGTCTTAGTTCTCGAGATATCGCCATCTGTAATTTATAGAAAATACGACGAAAATCGGCAAAGTAAAAAAAAAATCGAAATATTTTTTTACTCCAAAACAAAATTTGAACGCTCTAGGGGCATAACGGAGGAATTTACACATTTCATGCCGCATTCAACAGTATCAACATAGGAATCAATACGACTTCGGTGTATTTACTTAGCTGATTAATTGGAACGGACATTCACTGTCAACTTCTCTCGAACCAACATACTTATATATTGAATAGTCGAAATTCTTCGTTCTATATGTGATGATATTGAAATCAGCTGTATTGCGCAACATAGTACAAGACTTAAGTCGGGATTGTGCAACCGTTCATCATTGGCTGTGACGTCATGTGACGTAGCACGGGGAATACCCGTTATTGCACAATTGGTCGAAATTTAGGTAACCGATTTGATTGTCAGCGAGATGGACCTACCAGTTAATAAGGGGATATAAAACTGAACATCGTACGTGAAAATACCCGTAAATAACGGTATACACAACTCGATGTACAACGAAGCGATCCATTAAACAAACGGCGATTTCGCATCTACATTCTCTTCGGTATATTTAGTTGAAAGGGATAGCCCCTCTCTTAAATGTATATAGAGAGACTATATGTGTATCAGATGTATTGCGCAAGATTATCTCGGGATTGTGAAATCGTTCACCATTGGCTGTGACGTCATGTGACGTACCCGATATTGCACAATTCGACGAAAATCAGGTAACCGATTTGATTTCAAGCGAGATGGACCTATACAACTGAGCGTATAGCATCAGAATACCCGTAAATGTTTCCGAGCAGTAATGCGGTTAATAACGGCATACACAACTCGATGTACAACGAGCCGATACACTAGAGACCAGCGGTAAGTGTAACTTATTACACGACGCCTTCTCCCTTTAATATTGGGAAAACTAATCGAGTTTGGAAAAAATGCTTAATACATAATTTAAAGATGTCATCACGAGGAACGCGATGGAACAAGTGGCGATTTCGTATCTACATTCATTTGGTCGATATATTTACTGGAAGGGATAGTCCCTCTCTTAAATGTATATAGTGAGACTATATCAGTATGGGCTGTATTGGGCAAGACTATTTCGTTGGTGAAGCCTATTAACTGTGACGTCACTTCGACCTACTAACCTAGTTACAAAGGTCGTCTCGACCTAGTTATAGTAATCTACTGCCCTAATTATATAAGGTCATCCCGACCTATTTATGAGTATATGGTGACCTATTTATGGGGACATAGTGGCCTACTTACTTACTTATGGTGACCTAGTGACCTACATATGGCGACTTACTTATGGTGACATACTTATGATGACCTATTGACCTATTTTTTTATTTAATTTTTTTTTATTTTTTGTTTAATTTTTTTTTTAGTGACGTCATCGGCTTCCACGGCTTCCATGTGCTCGAACTCTCCTTTTACATTCTACTCGGATTGTAGTTTTTAGTAGCCTGAACGTTTGGGTTGGAATTTTCCACAATGTAGGTTTAGGTCAAGCCAATCAAGAACTTGTAAACGCAATTGTGTAGGTGTTCGGATGACGCCAATTCAACGTTATATTTCCAGAAGGTATTCCGGCACCTACTTTTAGCGAATCTTTTCTCCAGATTAGTATCACTTTAAACGGCAGTCACTGATTGTCTAATCTGCCTGATATCGCTAAAGCATGCAGTTCGAATCTTCAGTAATTTTCTTTAGTGGCATCGTGGGTGATTATGATTAATTTATCTAAACTGTTTTCAAGTAAAAGGAGTTCCCTCGCCTGCGTAACCTATCCGTATGAATCAAGAAAAAAATCGAAATGGCGGGCATATGTATGGCAAGCCTTTTGACTTTTTATTCGACATTTGCTGATATTAAATATTTGCTGATATCATCATCGCTGATGAAATTCTTAAACGCATAGTTTGGTCAGTAGAAGCAAGCATTCCATGTGAGAAAATGGGAGTAAAAATAGAATTTTCGCTAGAATCCACGCATAGACACTTTTCAGCTAAAAGTGAAATTTCAGGAAATATGTTTTGCATATTATAGAATTCTAACTCTCTCGGGATTGAAGTGGCATAATACGGATATTTTTCGTCAAAAAGATTCAGTTCACTACCGGAATGATGAAATATTCGTTAGAAAACGCTTGTATGGGAAGGTATGGGTTGACCCTAACCTGTTTACATGATGTGGGTACTTGTGTAATCAGATAGTCCTAAAGCCGGTACAGATTGATTGAGTTGTGTGAGGGTATCTATCTAAGCATTTCCCCTGTAAACTCAGTATGATATCAAATACTATTTGTACGACGTTCCGATCACTTTTAAATTCTGCATTATATCTATGTTGATCTGTGGATGGGTGGGGGGGGGGGCGGGGGTTGTAGTCCATTGTGCACAGAAACTCGTGCATGAGGTGGGCCCGTCAAAGTGCGTCATGGCCAGGACGTAACAGTCAACCTCCGCTATCGTGGGCAGGAAAATAGTGGAGCGAACCTGTGAAAAGTAACATGCGTTGTGGGGAGGTTTATTCTCGTTCTGAACCGGAAGCCTTCTAAGTTATGGTTACTACTTTGACCTTTCGCCATATTTAATGATATCATCAAATATAAAGTATTTGCTGAAATCATCCAATGATTTGTTGATATCAACGAA
The DNA here is from genome assembly GCA_036873755.1 of Hanleya hanleyi. Classification (NCBI taxonomy): domain Eukaryota; kingdom Metazoa; phylum Mollusca; class Polyplacophora; order Lepidopleurida; family Hanleyidae; genus Hanleya; species Hanleya hanleyi. The sequence continues at coordinate 26,973 of JAVTVY010053820.1, forward strand.
TAAAGCGTATTGCTGATTGATTTGATGATACGATTGATTTGATGATTGATCTCAAATGATTTGATATCATTAAATGATATCTCTTAATATTTGATGACATCATTGAATATTTGGCTGATATCATCAAATATTTGCTGATATTAACGATATCACAAAATATTTGATGATATCGCCAAATACTGAATAAATAGTAAAACGGCTTCCCATATGGTCATGCTGGGATGACCGTGGTAATCTGAAATATACGTCTTACTTTACAGATACTGGCCTGAGATTTGCAGTAAAGGTTTAGAAACGGGATCGGTCATACCTTTTTTAATAAATATTTTTGTTCATTTTCAAATAATAACTCGCATTCTGAAATACAGTCGAAAACACAACCTTGACTGAGAATAATTTACATCTATGTATGTATAATTTGTTCGTGTATACACATTTCAATCCTATCTTATTAGGATTTGAAGCATTTCCCACCCACTATCATTCGTTCCATATACTCTATATGTGCAAATATCCTGTTACATAACTGTCAAAAAAGGGTTTGAAATTAGCACACTAGCTTGTATTAGATTTGTTCATATCCAGAGTAGTGGTGGTAATATGTTTTTCTGCCTTATAATCTTGGAAAAATATGTTGAGGAGAGCATTTATCTAAAGATTTTCATTTTGGTGAATAAAAATTTATCTTTTTGTCCATAACATCAATGTGTTCAGCAACCATTGCTCTTTCCCGGACGCAAACTTATTTTACTTCTCCATAATGCCCCACTCACTTTAGCCGTTTTTCTGAGACAATCCTCTAAATCTTGCCACTGCAAAATGCAATTACAAGCGTCTGGTCCGTCATTCATTATTCAGCCGTCGTCCATTAAAGAATATCCACATCCATAATCTAAAGACCTATTCCATATTCCATATAACGGCATTAGCACCAAATTCAAAACGACAATCATAATATAAACATAGGCTGGTTTCCTGCAAGAGAGCGGTGGTCAA